>CAXKVX010002130.1:2500-5000 GCA_964058865.1 Eleocharis quinqueflora | reverse complement strand
ATGCCCCAACACCGCTGCAACACCGCTGCATGCGTGCCCCAACACCCGCCCCCCTCCGAAATTTAGCCCCCCCCAATAGGAAATATAAATTTTTACCCTATAGCCACCTGCAGGGTTACCACCCCCATGAAATCCCCAAGCTCCAAAACATCCATGAAAACACGTTTTTCATCGTTTCATGGATGATTTTCGGCCACTCATCAATGATTTACATCCACTCATCCATGATTTTCATCCGTTCATCCATGTAAACATGATTTTCATCCATGCAGCGATGTTTTCATCCATGCAGCAATGTTTTTCATCCATTCACCCATGTAAGGCAGGCAGCCATCCATGATTTTCATGCATTCGGCCATGAAACCATGTTTTTCATCCATGCACCCATGTAAGGCAGCCATTCAGCCAGGCAACCATGTTTTTCACCCATTCATCCATGTTTTGCACCCATTCCTCCATGTAAAGCAGCCATCTAACCATGCTTTACATCGTTTGCGGCATGCCAACACCGCTGCATGCGTGCCCCAACACCGCTGCATGCATGCCCCCACCGCTGCATGCGTGCCCCAACACCGCTGCATGCGTGCCCCAACACCGCTGCATGCGTGCGCCAACACCGCTGCATGCGTGCCCCAACACCGCTGCATGCGTGACCAAACACCCCTGCATGCGTGCCCCAACACCCCTGCATGCGTGCCCCAACACCCCTGCATGCGTGCCCCAACACCCGCCCCCCTCCGAAATTTAGCCCCCCCCAATAGGAAATATAAATTTTTACCCTATAGCCACCTGCAGGGTTACCACCCCCATGAAATCCCCAAGCTCCAAAACATCCATGAAAACACGTTTTTCATCGTTTCATGGATGATTTTCGGCCACTCATCAATGATTTACATCCACTCATCCATGATTTTCATCCGTGCAGCCATGTAAACATGATTTTCATCCATGCAGCGATGTTTTCATCCATGCAGCAATGTTTTTCATCCATTCACCGATGTAAAGCATCCATGCATCAATGTTTTTCATCCATTCACCCATGTAAGGCAGGCAGCCATCCATGATTTTCATGCATTCGGCCATGAAACCATGTTTTTCATCCATGCACCCATGTTTTTCATCCATGCACCCATGTAAGGCAGCCATTCAGCCAGGCAACCATGTTTTTCACCCATTCATCCATGTTTTGCACCCATTCCTCCATGTAAAGCAGCCATCCAACCATGCTTTACATCGTTTGCGGCATGCCAACACCGCTGCATGCGTGCCCCAACACCGCTGCATGCGTGCCCCCACCGCTGCATGCGTGCCCCAACACCGCTGCATGCGTGCCCCAACACCGCTGCATGCGTGCGCCAACACCGCTGCATGCGTGCCCCAACACCGCTGCATGCGTGCCCCAACACCCCTGCATGCGTGCCCCAACACCCCTGCATGCGTGCCCCAACACCCGCCCCCCTCCGAAATTTAGCCCCCCCCAATAGGAAATATAAATTTTTACCCTATAGCCACCTGCAGGGTTACCACCCCCATGAAATCCCCAAGCTCCAAAACATCCATGAAAACACGTTTTTCATCGTTTCATGGATGATTTTCGGCCACTCATCAATGATTTACATCCACTCATCCATGATTTTCATCCGTTCATCCATGTAAACATGATTTTCATCCATGCAGCGATGTTTTCATCCATGCAGCAATGTTTTTCATCCATTCACCCATGTAAGGCAGGCAGCCATCCATGATTTTCATGCATTCGGCCATGAAACCATGTTTTTCATCCATGCACCCATGTAAGGCAGCCATTCAGCCAGGCAACCATGTTTTTCACCCATTCATCCATGTTTTGCACCCATTCCTCCATGTAAAGCAGCCATCTAACCATGCTTTACATCGTTTGCGGCATGCCAACACCGCTGCATGCGTGCCCCAACACCGCTGCATGCATGCCCCCACCGCTGCATGCGTGCCCCAACACCGCTGCATGCGTGCCCCAACACCGCTGCATGCGTGCGCCAACACCGCTGCATGCGTGCCCCAACACCGCTGCATGCGTGCCCCAACACCCCTGCATGCGTGCCCCAACACCCGCCCCCCTCCGAAATTTAGCCCCCCCCAATAGGAAATATAAATTTTTACCCTATAGCCACCTGCAGGGTTACCACCCCCATGAAATCCCCAAGCTCCAAAACATCCATGAAAACACGTTTTTCATCGTTTCATGGATGATTTTCGGCCACTCATCAATGATTTACATCCACTCATCCATGATTTTCATCCGTGCAGCCATGTAAACATGATTTTCATCCATGCAGCGATGTTTTCATCCATGCAGCAATGTTTTTCATCCATTCACCGATGTAAAGCATCCATGCATCAATGTTTTTCATCCATTCACCCATGTAAGGCAGGCAGCCATCCATGATTTTCATGCATTCGGCCATGAAACCATGTTTTTCATCCATGCAGCCATGTTTTTCATCCATGCACCCATGTAAGG
>CAXKVX010002129.1:0-49955 GCA_964058865.1 Eleocharis quinqueflora | reverse complement strand
GTATATATGAATAACGTGAAGTGATTGAAAATTATGTATTTTCAGTTGAAAATAGTTAATTTCTGACAAATAAAAATGTTAAAAGTATCGGACAGCGTCACGCTTCAGTGTAAACATTTCTCTTCTGTTTCGTTATCTACGAATTTCGCTTGATTTTTGCCTGATCTTATTTGTGATTCCATACCTGCAGACCAAAGTGTGAAGGTTCAAAGCAATTCGAATGGATACAATTGAACAATTATATATTTATCATAAGATTTTTGCATAGGATATAGCATATTATTATGAATTATTCCGAATCAAGTTGGTCGTTTTGATCGAATTTTTTATTTGAATTTCGAAAATTTTAAAAAACTCCAAAAAAATTAAAATAAACTGCAAAAAATTCCAAAATCTGAAAATAAAATGCCAAAATTAAAAGAAAACAAAAATGATGAATTTGTTTAATTTTTATAATTGAAAAATAATATTAAATTTCGAATAGATTGTTAAAAATGAAAATAAAATGATAAGAGATTAGAAGTTTAAAAAACATGTATTTGAAATAAAATGTTAAACATTAAAAAATCATATTTTAATTTTCTATTTTCATTAAGTTAATTTTTATAATACAAATAAAATTAAAAACTTCAAAAACAAGGAAAAGATTGTTATTCAATTAAAATTTTAAACATTCAACAGGTCATCAAAATAATTTTAAAATGTTAAAATATTTAATTTTCTGTTTTTAGACGGATTAACGACATTTTAATGGTAGGTTAACATTAATTTTAAGCTGAATTATGATAGATTAGACGAGTCTGGTCAGTACGAAGCTTTTTAAGACCAAATTTAATACGAGTTTTTCCAACAATCATGATTGCTACACGTCTTAAGCCCCCGAATTTTTTGAACGGATCCACACGAATTTGTCGTCGGATCGGACCGGTAGGTTTCCGTGCGGGATTGGACCGGTCAGGTTTTATCAATGCACTACTCGTTTCCCATAAGTAAATGACACGTGATTAAACAAATTAATAAACCTGTGTTCATGATCTTGCTCAAACACGAGCAGACTAGTGAAAAAGTGCATGGAAGTAAAGAAAATCATGCAATAATTCATATTTCATTTGAAATGACATGTGACAGAAGTCATAACACGCGGAATTACACATTTCATTTAAAAACATGGTTGTAGTATTAGGCCAACAAGCTCTGCCACATAATAAGCCTATAATCAAGGCAAGGGTGCCGGTCGGGGCAACCTCTTTGCAACCTCCTAAAATACAATCAATAAATGAATCATAAGTAACTTTTGAAAGGAGTTTTGAAATGAGCAAGTAATTATGTCAAGAAACTCTTACAATTTCAATAAAAAGGGTAGGGTCATGCAGAACTTCAATTTTGGTAAAAATAATTTATATAATATATACATTTGAGGTGCCAAAGGTCGAGGGATTAAGCATTAGTTGGCACAAAGTGTAGCATAAACACGTGAATGGAAAGCCCAAAAGAACTGCATATAGCAGGACAAAACCCTAAATTCACATTCCGTATTGAAGGAACGGGTCAATTGAAATGGTATCAAACTGTATTGGGAGTTCCATGTAGTTCTAACAAGCACTTGATCAGCACATACAAAAAACCAGCAATATAGCTTCTTATACTTAATCAGTGCCTCGGCAAAACATAATTTTGATAACTGTCTGTCGCATATAAATAACACCCACTAATACTCTGTACTTGATATACATCCATGATTTGCGGTATTTGCAGAATGCAGTAAACATGGACTAGTGTTGGCAGACCACCCAGCAACAAAATTATTCTTCATTAAGGTCCTCACATTTTACTTTCTTATTTTTTTTATTCTTAACATATTTCTTAAATTCACCAACCTAACTACTTATTTAATTAGAACATTGAAACAAGCAAATGTTTTCTTCAAATATTATGCAAGGGGAGAAATTATAATGTTATCTTTAACGTAGACCGAAAATTTCCTTCTTCAGAATTCCTTTTAGAAGGTAAGAGTGGAGCTTCTGCAAATACCAAAAACCACAGGGTATTCTCCAAGCAAGAATAAAAAGTAGATCCTTCCGGAAAAAATCCTACTACAATAAAGTAGTTTGGTACCTCAAAGAGTTGGTTTATGTTATCAGCTGTCTTGGCTGAAGTCTCAATAAAGAACATGCCGTTCTTATCTGCATAATCTCGTGCACCCTGCAAATATAAAACAATGTAAAAAACAATATTGTTCTTTATTCTTTTCCTGGTTGGAATTGGCTAATAAGGTGCTTCTTTCTTTTAACCAACATGGACAAGATATATTAGATGAGAAAAATACTTCAGATAGTACGCTTCGATTTTCATGAAGGTCTGCTTTGTTGCCAACCAAAGCCATAACTATATCTGGATTTCCATGTTTCTGTAGTTCCTGTATAATACAAAGGCAAAAAGTATTATAAATATAAATATAAATATAAATGGAGTGGTTAATGAGAGAATCATAGTGTATAAAAGTGTACATTACCTTGACCCAATACTGTGCTTTGTTAAATGATTCAGGACTAGTTATGTCATATACAATAATTGCAGCCCCAGCTCTTCTATAATAAAGAGGAGCTAATGCAGCATACCTGAAAATATTAAATATAAAAATTAAGGAAAGACCATTATATAAGCTATTGAAACCAATTGACAGATTAAACTACCTCTCCTGGCCGGCGGTGTCCCAAATTTCAAATTTAATAGTAGTAGAATCTTGCAAGGCTAAAGTTTGTGATAGAAATGAGGCACCAACGGTAACCTAATGCAAGATGAGAAGTCACAAGTCAAAAGAAATATCTTGATTAACAACAATGAAGGAATGTTATCTCACAATCCTCACAAAACTCAAATTTCCCAACACCAATAGTCACTACAAAAAGAGAAATCTCTTCCATGCCCTTAACATCGATATTTTGGGAAGTACCAAAAATGCTCTTCCTCTATAGTAGAGAAAGATGAGAAAATAGACTCATTCCACCAAATGGCCCTAGTTCTTCATTTACATGTAAATTCTACAGCAGACTTTACTATAGCCACATACAGTTAAACTTTAGCATGCATTGATGTTATGAGGAGAATTCTCATTGGTTTTTTCAATCTGTGTTTGATGTGGGAATTGGTGTATAAAAGGAGGAGCTACGGGCTGTCTTTAATTTCCAACATATACAAATCAGTACCTTGATGCATAAAGTGTTTGAACTGAAGAGTAAAATCAAATGACAGATTCATATGTATTTCTAATTAAGGCATATCATAAGATTATTATTATTTGAGCCTAACATTCTTTTTTCCTTTGATCTTCTAGCTTTAATATTATTTGTATATGACATCAAGTGTAAATTAGCATTCTACTCATAACTGCTCATCTTCTAATTATTTCATAAATATAATAATATAGCCTAGAATCATTTATTTGAATTCAAAGAATATAATATTTTTTTGACCGCCTCATGATAATATTCTAGCTTCATCCCTGGTCATATGGATAACTCTTTATATAAACGAGCAACAGAGCCCAAGGGTCATCATCACTAAACATTATTATAAAGAAAGGGAATGCCATTTGCTTGCATAGTACAGAGGTATTTGGAAATGTAAATGGTATACTCACCTTCGACGTAGGGTCAAACTGACCACGCACAAACCGAAGAACAATGCAACTTTTTCCAACACCTGAGTCGCCTAAAAGCACGAGCTGCATTGCATAAGTAACAAAAATTTCAGTAAAAGGTCCAAAAATCCAAGTATTGTACAGGTGAAGTTCAGTACTGAGTTTTAGTTAACAAGTTTCTGCTTCATTTCTTCTTATTGGCTTTGGCACCTTACATGAGATTCATAGGTTTTCAGTTATTCTACTTTACATATGAGACGGTAGATTTAAGTAACTGAACCAGTAAACCTTATACAGTTCATAACTGGTATTTGAAACTAGCATACCTTGACTCTTAAATTATTTGAATCAGCAGGGTTAGCATCGCTGTCTAGACTGCGTATGCCTCCCACATTTTTATCTAAGAAGTAACAAATTGCATATGTCAATAAATAATTAATGATAATATATTACGACAAAAAAAATATTTTTTTCAGAATAAGAACTAAGAAGTTGCCAAAGTAAACAGAACGTTTGATTTGTGGTTGCTGAAGGAAAATTGTCTTTCTCACATTCACCCCAAATAAGATAAACATTTTGAATAACAAATCAAAGATATATTGCAGATATTTGAAGGTCAAATCAGTAGTTTCTCAAAAGTTCTGCCTGGTATCTCCTTCGCATCTAATCCTAATCCAAATTACAATCAGTGCTCCTCTGAAAAGCAAAATAGCTACTCAATCAAACACATATTACGCGCACTTTGCAATCAGGCAAGAGCAATTTCACAGATCGGGGTGAACAACAATACTATGATTAATTACTAAAATAGAAGAACAACGAACCAGGGAGAGAGGCGGAGCAACCCATTTTACGAGGGCGTGATCGTGAGTTCCCCAAGGCGCCGATCTGAGCTTCACTCGATGCAATTCGTTAAAATCAGTTAAATTCGAATCGCGCAAAGTGCAAACAGCGATGTTAAGTTCTTCCAATTCACAAAATTTCGACGAAAAGGGGAGAGTTCTTTTCTTTTTCTTTGGAGACTTTCACCGAGTTTGCACGTGGTGGTGCACGTGCATTGAGTTTAACCTACTAATTTTAAACAAATAAAATAATTCCGCCTACTGCTTCAAAAAAATAATAAATGCGTTTACTAGAGAACAAAATTAAATTGGGTGAATGAATTTGGGCCGATCTAACTTTGGGCTGAATCTGGTTCAAGAGGAGTGTCAGTGTTATCAAATCCAGTTAGTCAGAAAATAACAATTCCAAATTCTTTATCAGTGTTACCAATGCCGTATATGTATGGAGAGGTTTTCTATCAAGTGTCATAAGCATTGACCATTTACTCTGGAAAGAGAGAAGAAATAAAATAAGTCGTGGATTTAGTTTCTCCAACCAATGGAAGCTATGACTACGTGGAAAGTTAAGTGCAACATAACTGAATAAAAGAAAAACAAAGAGGAAAGTTGGGTTGAAATTAATGTTTTCTCCGTTTCTATAGAAAAAAAGATATATTTTATTCTTTTTTTACTAGCTTTCACTAAAATATTATAGAAAAAAGTCATAGATTAACATAAATGGTATCAGAGCCTTAGTCGATTAAGACTTTAAGAGGGACCGATCATGGCGAAGAAAAAGAAGAAGAAAAAAAGAAAATATGAAAAAAAAATATGGTGAGTCTCTGTGTTTATTTTGAACCGGAGTTAAGTGTTATATGTTTTAGTTTGATTTAGTATATGAGTTATTTGAGTTGTTAAAAACAGGAGTCAAAATGAGTGAAAAAAATTCAAATCCCCCGTTTTTATTTTTATGAGAAAAGTAAAGTGTCAGGTTAATGAAAAAATATTAGTGTGTTGAGCTTTGTTAAAAAGAAAGGAAGTGGAAAAGAAAGAAAATTATTTTTGTGGTATTTTTGAAAATTAGTTTACAAAGATGTTGTGAGAAAAACTTAAGAGTTGTTTTTTGATGATTAGTTCTAGAAAATGTTGGGTGTATATTTTTTAGTGATGGTGATATAGAAAGAGGAGAAGAAAAATATTGACAATGATGAGAGAAATATATCAA
This sequence comes from Eleocharis quinqueflora, assembly GCA_964058865.1. NCBI lineage: Eukaryota > Viridiplantae > Streptophyta > Magnoliopsida > Poales > Cyperaceae > Eleocharis > Eleocharis quinqueflora. Next base: position 44,269 of record CAXKVX010002129.1, on the reverse strand, counting down.
GCAGCGGGTGTTACAAAAGTGTGGTGAAGTCTCTACCTATGGTTTTGGAAGAATTTATCGGTAAGTGAAACGGATGTGAATAATGACTCACAAAAGAAGTCTATGACACAAGAGATGGTTGCTGGATAAAAAGCCAGTGACATGAGTGTCGAGAGAAAGACAGTAACACGAGAGATGGTTGCTGGAGAAAAAAGATGAAGACCATGAGAAGATGTGGTGAGGAGCCACATCAATTGACGTGTTGAGGAATCGCGGTGTGCGTATGAAACTCACATATACGTGACTTGAAAGTCAGGCAATTTGAGAAGGAGATGAAACCACAACTAATTTTGCAAGCAAGAAATGACTACAGATGTATGCTAACAAGAATGGTGTGGAAGATGACATTGTGAATTGCTGTGAGTTATAAAAAAATATAATGAAGATACGAAGGTAAGTCATGAAGAATGAAAAGTAGCAAGTATCAAGAAATCATCGAGACTGAAGATACAAACAAAAATGAAGGGATTGTAGAAACACTACCGACACAATTGAAGAAACAACAAGTTTGCGTATTTTAGAAGATTTTTGGAGATGATAGACAAAAACATTAAGGGGAGTGTTGAAATTAATGTTTTGTCTGTTTCTATGTTAATTAATTGTTTAGAATTTGAAGGGTTAGAATTTGTAGAGTTAGAATTTGAAGGGTCATATTGGAAGGTGAAATAATTTATGTTGTAGTTAATGTCATTTATGTCATATGAACACTAAGAGACATCTTATAGCCTATAAATAGATAAGTTGTTATTTGTAACAGCAAGGAAGAAAAGAAATAAAGTTGTATTGTGTAGTTGTGATATAGAAGATCTATTTTCTGCTCTTTCCTTTATTTTCTCTTCCACTAAAATATTATAAAAAGGTCATAGACCAACAAGTTGACTAGGAAGACTTGGATGCACAAAATGGTGGGAACTGGTGCAAAGTAAATGGATATTTCTTCAAAATTCAAATTATCAATCACCAATCATTCAGATAACAGCATGGTCAGTGACATTTCCTTCTATCCTCCATGGAAACAGAAAAAGAAAAAAGAAATGAAAAAAGGAAGAAAAAATAAACTATGGCCCGATGGTTCATCCAAGTGATATTCGACAAGCTCCTCTCCTACAACCTCAGCAGATGGGCAGCAGTGCCCGTGGCCTCGCCCATGACATGGAGAAGCTCTGCATCGTTTTGTGCACATACAGTCTATCCTTACCGATGCAGAGAAGACGCACTATGCAGGTGTTTTGAAATGGATGTATGGGTGAAGTTTCACCCAGACATCCAGTACACCTAAGAAAATTCAGAAACTTTTCACTGAGAATTTTATGAGATCAAAGAAAAGCGGCTGGTTTATTAGGCTTTGGGTGGCCAGGTACCCGGTCCGTTATTTGGACTTGATTGTTTGAGGCATGTTGTCAATTGTCATACTGGTCTGAAGTTCAAAATACAATAAAATGTTGGGAAAATTTTGTTTATGTCATTCAAAACTGATGAAATTTCAGAAATACTATCAAAATCGATTTCTTTCATATTTCTCATCTAAAATCGCTGCTACCTTCTTTTTTGCCACTCTTTTTTTTTAAAAAAAATGACAAAAATGTTCCTACCATGTCTTTTTCCACTCATTTTCCCTTCTGTACTGACACCAGTTGACATTCCTCTTCTCCAAAAATGATCCTGGAGTCAATTACAACATCCTTCGAGCGGCACCAGTGGCGAAGTCGGTGGTGGCCAGGGTGAACTCAGACTCGAAGTAACCATAACAGAAGCATTTTTGTCTTTTTAAAAAATGACAAAAAAGAAGATAGCAGCAATTTTGGGTGGCAAATATGAAAGAAATCGATTTTAGATGCATTTATGAGATTTCCTCAATTTTGAATGACAGAGACGAAATTATCCCTAAAATATTAAGTTAGTAGGCACAAAATGGAGAATTTGTAAGTTTTCCATAAAAATGTTTTTTTTGTTCTAATGGAATCATGTGAGACTTAAACTAGCAGTTTGCTTGTGGAATCCTGTCAGACTTCTATTTAAAGAATTAAAATGTGTTATTTGAAATTTATTTGTTTTTTCTTCATACAACACGCACTACAATACTCAATACTATTGTCTATCGTTCAAATATGGAATTAGGACTATCAATGCATTGCGTTTTTAACGTTTTGTGTTTCGTTCGTGAACGACGAAACGTTAAACGCAAGAGATTTTAGTTGTGTTCAGTAGGAAAAATGTTTAACACAAATTCTCATATTTTCGACAAGTTAAGTGCAACGAACAACGCAACAGATCTGTTACGTTTCATTTTAATCGTTTCTCAGCCATGCTTATATAAAATATATAAAATCATGCTTATATAAAACTATACTAATTACATGATGTCTCATTGCATTCTTTAAGTATTCTGAAAAATTCCAAAAAAATAATTAAATAGATCAATCTTATTGAAGTTAGTAATTAAATATATACTAATATACATGCACTTTCAGTTCATTAATTATTGTACCTCTTTGTTTCATCTTCCTCTTCTAGAATACTTCATCTCTTCTTCTCTCCTTAAGCTTTTTGCACTATTTCTCCGTCTCATCTATCCCTCTTCTGCACCATTTCTCCGTCTCTTCTCTATTCTTCTTTCCTTCGCTCACATTTTATAAGGTACGTACCCACAAAAACCTCACATCTTCGCTCAGTGTTCATTATTATTTATTAGTCCAAAATTGGAAATGATTGCTCTGTAATTAGTCCAAAATTAGTTCACTAATCAATATTGGAATGATTGTACTCTCAATTTATTCACTGATGGTTTTTATTATTCAGTTAAATTTAGGGTTTTGTTTTAAGATTTAGGGTATATTCACCGATGACTTATTTTAGATTTTAGGATTTAGGGTAATGAGTTATTTTATACATTAGAAACATTCACTGTTATCGTGTTTGGCTAGGGTTTAGACTATATTCATTGATCTTTGAATTTACTGTTAGGATAGGATTTTTTTAAAAAATCAATTTTTAGGTTGTTGTTTTAAATTACTATATATATTACTGATATTTCTTTAAATTTCATTGATCTTAGGTTGTTTTAAATTACTATATATATTACTGATCTTTGAATTTTACTGATCTTATATTGTTTTTAAGATTCTTTGAATTTCATTGATCTTTCAAACTACTATATGTATTACTATATATATTACTATATATGTTACTATGCATATTAGTATATATATTACTATATATAAAGAAATAGAAATTGCCAGTGTCATAATTTTTTTACAAAACAGATGGAGATCGAGGCGGTAAGGAAGGTTGTGCAAATCCTCCTCAACCATTTACATCTGCACCATACTGTTTACCTCCAATTGGAGTCTCTGGCCAAGGACTTGGATTGGTTAACTTCAGCACAGGCCAAGGATCTGAAGGTTGTGTGTTTTGAAAGTTATCTTTTTTATAACGAATTTATGAATTGTTTATGATTTTAAATGTTATTATACATTTATGTTCCTTGAGATTGATATGTTATATCTTTAGAAGCGTTCAAGAAGATACTCATGGTCTTGAACCATAGAACTCTTTAGATGAAAACATATAATCCTAAATATGTTCACAATCGTGGTAATTAAAGGGAACATTATTTACCATGAAGATTGTCATGTCAATTGAAAGTACATTGTAGTTCTATAAATGTTGATAAGTGATTATCATTCAATGACATGAGTATATAAAATGTTGATTCTTTGTATACTGAACATGACCTAACTAGATGGAGCATTATATGGATTAGTTTGGTGTCATTAATGTTTCCAATGTGTCTTTGAATCTTATATATGAGACATGTAAGTTTTTCACATGAGAAGTATATAATGTGATTACTATTAAAGTCCATTCAAATGATTGGAATAATATAGTAATTCGTTATGTACAACTTGTGCGGGAGAAATTTATATGTCAATATTATTATTGTCCCTCAATTATTTGAGTTATGATAATACTGGGCCCCTTGGTAAAGTGAAATTATATTGCATGCAATATAACTGATGTAGTTATACTTATAATTTACTTGAGAGACCAAGAAAATAATATAATGCAAAAATGACACGATCTTATTTTGCATATTATTTAAAATATCATGAGACAAGGATAGACACGAATTAAGTGGATCAAGCACTAATGATTATGTCGTTTGGGAGACTATAATGTAGTGATAGAACCTCTTATAGTCCATAATATAAAGTATTTTATATTATATTCCAAAATGACGTAGATCCTCTGTAAGGTCACACCAACTGAACAGAAACAACAAGTATTTTACATTTTGAATGATGTATTTAATCTCACAATGTATGAGTTAAAATGCATGTATAAAATGTTAAAGTAATATGTAATGTAAAATGACATGCTTAGATCATAAAATAAATTCATGAGAATATATGTGGATATTATTTTGTATAATGTTTGAGAGCATTATAAGAATAATAAATTAATCCATATTAGAATAATATAGTAATATTATTTACTTATAAATTAAATCCTTGCAAAATTTGATTAGGGAATAACAAGAGAGTAATCCTAGCCATTTGTGTAAATAATTAATACAAGTGTTGCCCTAGGGCTTGGCTATATAAAGGGGTATGTTTGAGATGAAAAATGACTTTTTCTCTCTCTTGCTATAGTAGGATGAATAGTAATCCGTGAATAGTAACTCTTATTTCCCATCTCTTGTGTGTAGAAAGAAAAACTCTATTGTTCTTCTTTCCCTTCTCTTGCAAGGTTTAGCCACCAAATGAAATAACTTGTTTAATTGAAGATTGATGATATAGGTGGTTGGATCTAAGCTCTAACATATACATCCATCTATCTAAGGATGCTTTAGGTTGTTGTTTAGGTTCAAGATGAACCAAGAGACAAGGGTGCTTCCATGGCCGAAGAAAGAAGACGACGGTTTCCAAGAGACCTAGAAGAGGAATCGACTCCTCTCTACGAAGAGATTTGACAATCTCTTTAGGTATAATCTTTTATCCACTCTTGTGCAAGAAATAAATGTGTTATTTTCTGTTTTGTTGATGCACAAGAGGTGTTCGATGAAATGTCATAGTGTATTCTTGCTTGCAATTGTTATATAAATAAGATCATTTGTGTATTGAGTTAAATAGAGGCAAAAAAATTTAATTTTCGTCCTTTTGAACTTACACATGAAATTCCAACAGGATCCACCACCAGAGAGCAACAAAAAGAGAAAAAGGGAGCCAACAAAGAGAAGCAAGAAGAAAACAGAGGGCTCTCAATCTAACAGTAAAAACTTTCTTTATTGACTAGAATATAATTTCTAAAAATCAATATTAATTATTTACAAAATTTAGTTTTAAAATATAATTTCTGAAAACACAATAGTAAAAACTTTCTTTATTTATTTCAGGTTGGAGTCTTTTGGAAGAACTAGATAAAGATGAAGATGAATTTGTGTATGAATGGAAAATGCCTTGAAAATGAAATCGAAGTCCTCAAGAAATGATCAAGGTTGTATATGATTTGTTTACTCCTGACTTTTGATTGTTTTTTTATAGAGTTTACATGAGATTTTTGTTTGTTTAATGTTATAACTTGTTGTGGTGAAAAATAGTTGAACTAGTGTATGTTTCATGCAATGAAAAACAATTAATTATAATATTATGTATTTATATTTTAATTTGTTCTGATTTATTGTCGATGTGACTTTAATGTTGATATGGATTTACATGTAATTTTTTCTATTTTTCAGTGTTTCTTTCCATAATCTTTTTTGTTTTGTTGTGCACTGTTAGTAGTTGTAAACATTAAAAAATCGCACGATTTTAACGTTTTGACGGTTAAACTAAATGCAATACGTTTAATAAATACAACGTAAGAAGCAAGAAAATTTCTCGCAACGATTAACGCAAATTGATGTTTACAACACTGTTTCGTTGAGTTTGACGCCTCTGTATGGAATATGCACAAAATCATTTTACATGCAAGCAACCGAGCCCAAAATTTTGGAAAAGAATAAGCCCAAGCCCATTTGTTAAGAAATGGATAGAAAGCGAAATCCTTAAATATTTTTACTGTATCTTGTCAAACTTCGAATCCTGCGTGAGTTTGATTTTGTTCGTGTTCTATGTCTGTTTCAACAAAAACAGCCACCATCTCAGTCTGTTTCAACAAAAGCAGGCATCATTTTTTTAGGATAAGGATTAAGGAGAGGGGAAGAAAGTGACAACTTTATGAAAATGACATGATGATATATTGATATGGTTTTATAAATTTTATATTTAATCAAAGGAACCGCATTTGAATTTGGGGTTGGTATCATTATTTTGGGTTTGCCATTTAGGTAAATCAGGACAAAATATATTTTGGCGTTATGATGTAATTGTCAAGGACTCAAGCCACTATTTTATGTCAAATTTAATTCTAGACCAATCGGTTTTTTCTTTCTTTTTTTTATTTTTTCTGATGAGTATTTTTTTACAAATAAAGAAGTTTAGTACATTAGAGGAAAGAAAGGTCTAAAAATTTAAAATCATCCTCGTTTTTCTGTTAATGACAATTGTTGATTTGTTTCACTTTCTATAAATTTATAATGCATAAATTTGTTTGTTTTTGGGGGTGAGATTTAAAGTTTTTCATGACAGCAACAATGGAGAAAATGTTCACCGTGCTTACGCAATTCCTTACATTAACTAGCACTTTCAAAATAAGTGATTCATTGATTTTAAAAATTAACTAGCACTTTCAAAATAAGTGGTTTATTGATTTTAAAAATTAACTAGCACTTACAAAATAAGTGGTTCATTGATTTTGGATGCTTGACATCTTTTTCAATGGATCTCGGCTTGAACATTCTTTAATTTTAGGAAGCGACTAACTGTCCCTCCTTACAAGTCTTCCTTACACGCTTCTCATATAAGTCTTTATATTAAAATGTAGTAGTCTTTATATTTTTTAGTATAAGTCTTTATACTAAAAAATGATTATCATTGCATTTGTTCAATAAATTATTTATACAAAGAATTAAAAATAATTTATCATTGCATTTGAGTGGGGGGACGCGTAAGGGGGACAGTTATATTTACTCTTAATTTTGATCACAAGTCAAAAACCTAAAGACCATTTCCAAATTGTGTCCTGTTGAGAAATTCATGAAATGTGAATAATACTTGTATGCAACCTGAAAAATAGTAGCATTTTTAAGTGCAATCTTTACTTTTGAACAAAATCCTTTGTGTAATGTAAAATTACAATGAACTGGGGCAAGACCGCATGTGCTTGATCTAACAAAACCGTAATAACTGAATCACACAAGAGATTATTTTAGTTGTAAAATTCAAGAATGTAGCATCTAGAGCATATTTATGTGATAAAAAAACATCGATCTCACTTTGAAACTTCAATTTATGACGAAAATTCAAGTTACTAACTTTGGATCAGAATCTGCTGCTCGTATTTGAGGCGAGTAGGATTTTGTTTGACTCGATTCGATCGCTACGAATTGATCGATCGTCACCAATAGCTGTAATTTGATTTAGAGATAGCTACTTTGACCGTTGAATAAATTTTAAACGATCCAAATCGAAACAAGCAAAACAAAACAAAATTATTAGAACAGCAGATTCGGATAAAAACTTGATCCACTCTGATAAAAAATTTGAATTCATTCGTATGCTTAATTCAACCCAATCTAAATGTAACTGAAAATAAAACAATATTTATTCTCTGAGCTGGACAATTCAAAGTTCTATCTGACCCAATCAACACTGAGTTGAATCTTAAAAGTGATTCAAATTGCCTGATTTTCACCTCTAATTTATAGAGCTCCTAAAAATTTAAAAAAATATATATTAAGAAAACTACAAAAAAAAAAAAGTACACAGACCCACAACCATTTCTGAATTGCCACACGAAGAGATGCACAAAATGCTCTTAGAATTTATATTAAATAGAAGAATCCACGTAGACACGGAAGCTCATCTGACATGGTGTCTCGCCTCGCGCGGCTCCAGCTGCACATCTCCAATTGGCCATTTTTTTAGTATTAGAAACTTAATAAATAAATTATAAATAAAAAGAAAATTAATTTTAAAGTTCGAAAAATAAAAAGATCGTAATTGTAATTGTTAACACCAATAAAAAAAATCAAATGAACTAATACGAACATCATACATTTGATTTTTTTTTATTTGCATATATGTACGCAGAGAGGGAGAGAATGAGCTGCTGGTTTAGCTTTTGTACTGATTTTTTATTAATAAAAATATTAATAATTTAATTTTAATTGGTTATATTTAGATAATTTTTGTACTAACTTCAGATTCGTTCGTCAATATTGTAATTAGTTTTTTTTGTCGTTGCAAGCCATCAAGTTGTAGTTATTCGAGTCTACTTCTATCACGAGTCTAATTTGTGATCGGAGAAACAAGCGATTCAAAATTAATTCTGAGACAAATTCGTGATAAAAAATTACTAATTAAGATATAAGTTGAAGATGAAGTCAAAGATGAAATGCACATTCATCTGATTAGTAATATGACGTTTCATAACTACTATAATTAAAGTATTAACATTTTTTAATTAATAAAGAAAGTCATTACAAAAGCTAAATCAGGAAACGCGGCCCCTTCTCTCTCTCCGTAAATATAAGCAAATCAAATGGACAATATTCTCAACATCTCCATTTGCTTTTTCTTTTTTGATCAATGTTAGCAATTTTGATTTTTTCTATTTTCGAATTTCCAAGCCATTTTTTATATTTATAATTTATTTTGTATATTTCTAATATTAAAAAACGATTCAATGTGCCAAATTTTCGTCAAGAATCGATCGACCGCTCACGATATATTGTGAAACTTTTTTATATAAAATACGAATCTCAATGCAATAGATTTCAATTGACCGTTCGTGTTCGAATCGTGTCTGTGTCCAAATCCAATCCGACCCGTGGATCCCGGATCCACGAATCTAGCACTGGTAGAGTTGGCCTCAAATCCCCCAAACTCGTGTATACCCGTGCCCGTGTCCGACCCGTGCAAAAATAATAAAAAATAAAAAAATTCAAAAAAATAAAAAAAATTCAGAAAAAATATATATTAAAATAATGTGCAGATTTTTTTAATTAAAAAAATCGAAAAAATAAACGGATCCGAACCCGACCCGCCGGAGTTTATCACAGATCGAATTGAGAGTTTTGGGTTCGAATCCGTAGAGATCCGCTCCGTTGGATCCGTTGTACTCGTGAATCTGTTTGGATCCGTCGTACTCGTGAATCCGTAAATCTGGACGGATCGGATCCACGGGTAGCCGACCCGGCCCGTCTTTAATTCTCTAGTTGAGCCACTTGAAAAGAAATGCTACGTGACAGGCTTTTTGAGGAGCTTTAATTAACGATTCTGCAGTGCGCGTAGTACCACCAAATTGCACGGATCATTTAATGCCTTTCTGATGGCGTTATGTTCTTTATTGCGAAATTTGCAGGAAGGTTCCTTCTTCCTTGATTATACAAAATTGTCATATAACTTTTTTGTAGGGCATTCTGTTCTCTTTTTTCTTTAGGTTCCTTAGATTATTGAAAAGACAAAATTTTGGATAATTTAAAAGATTGATATATTTGATGTTTTTGCTCGTCTGAGTCGTTTAATTCATCAAAATTATGAAAAAATGATTCGCTTTAAATTTGTTGTGCATTTCAAAGAATAACTTTTCACCAATCTCGATGAATTGAACGGTCCAAATTAGTCATGTATACATTTTTGGAGTATCACGTTTTTGACTATTTTCTTTACTAAGTTAACAAATAACTTCGGATTTATTCAAAATTAAAGAATATTGTTTGGATTATAGAAACATTAACTAATAAACAAGTTGATATAAACATAAGGAAAATTATTGAACCCCACCGACTTGTCTTTCTATACGAAAGTTCGTAACACACTTTCAATTATAATTACGATCATTATAAATTAAGAGAATTTTATTTTGATTACTAACTACTAAGGGGTCCCTTTGGCTGGTGTCGTTATCCCATCTGACACAACCAATATACAATAAAAGGAGTGTCTTTTTAAGCTTAAATATTTTAATTGTATTAAATTAATATATGATTAGAAATATAATATTAGTCTGTTTTAAAGGGTTGTTGTTTTATTCTACAAGCCTAAAAATCTTACAAGATTTAAGAGATTATTGTGTCATGATCGGGAGATAATTCATGTTAGATTAAATTCATGCACGTACCCGAATTTGATTTTTTGACAGTATTTAGTGATTTTTTCTTAATCCGGTAAAATTATATTCCAACATGTATTAAATTTTGGGCTTAATTTTTGAAAACAACATTATGCTATCAGTCATGGGCGGAGCCAAGTGAGGCCACGGGACAGCCGCTTGTCTTTGAATTTTTTTTGGCAAAATAATCTTGTGTATTTATATGATTTGTCAAAAGATTTTACAAAATAACCATGTATATTTAAAAATTTGCATCATTTTGCCCTTCTGAAGGAAAAAACACGCACTTTGTGATTGTTGAACCATTGAATCTTTGATCATCATGTTGGCACAAATCACAAAGTGCGATCCGATGATCCACAATCACAAAGCACATGTTTTGTCGCGCTTTACAAAACATAGTAGCACAATTTGACTTGAGAGTGTCATTTAATATTCTATTATAGACCATCAGATATTAACCTTAAAAAATGCATTAAACTTAGATGAATTTTGATATTTAGAATATTAAGCATATTATATTCGGAGTACTCTTAATATTTTTCCAAATTTAAAAATCTTGCTAGCAAGCGTAGGCTCAAAAGATATAGGGTGCGTTTGGATCACCCTAAGTTAGCACAAACTCGAGAATAGCTGCTATTCTGAATTTCAAAACGATCCAAACATGTTTTAGCTATTTTGGGTTAGTGCCAAATAGTTGCTAATTCACTAACCCGTCAATTGGTTGGGTTAGCAAGGTTAGTGGTTGTAAGGATAGCAAAAATCATTTATTATTATTATTATATTAGTTATTATTATTATTATTATTATTATATTATTATATTATAAATTGATATCTATAGTTTATTATTTTATTATTATTATTCGTTAGAAAACTAAAATAATTTATTAATGTACTAATTCTCACCATCACTAACTTAGATAGCACAAAATTAGCACTATTTTTGCACTATTTCAACCACTAATCTAGATAGCACTATTTTTGCACTAACCATGACATGATCCAAACGCACCCATAAAGAACTTCAAAGAAACGTGCCAAAAAATCAAATCAAATCAAATCTACCTGAGACTCTTTGGGGCTCATTTTTTGTTTTTGTTTTTGTAACGTGACATGATTCATTCACTACTTGTTATAGAGAAAGAGGAGTATTCTCTTGGATCATAATGTAATTTTTTGGTTTTTTAGGGTTATTTTACCAAAAGGTCTTGAAAGTTGTAACAATACTTTGCATTTATGAGGTAATGAATAAGAGATATTTAAGAGGAGAAAGGAAAGTAAGATGCAATCATGTGACAAAAGCTGTTTGGCCCCTTAATGAAATGCTAGAATTTTTTCATTGACCCCCTTCCTAATGATATAGCCTTTCACAAAAGAAGTTTTTAAAATGAGAGGGAAATAAAGAAAAAGGATAAAGTTTTTTGGTAATTTAGAAAAAAAGGATAAAGTTTGTAAAACAAAGAAGCATGGCAGTAAGATTTTGCTTTTATTAGTGCCTATATTTCATCAAAAAAAGAACCTTTTATGCCATCATTCTTCTCAGCTCCTTTTTGGAAGTTATGCAAACTTTAGATGATATATACCTCTTTTTAATTTTATAAAGATGTTCTTTTGAGAACAAAATATAAAGGTACTTGTTTTATTCGTTACAAGCTTTTGTATGTGAAATATATGTATAAATATTTACATTTTGGAATGTACTAAACCACTGGTGAGAAAGATACTCTTAAACTCTATTTCATGCAAACTACAGTAGCTTTATATGAAATCAGACATTACAAGTGCATAATTAGATTTTTTTTATAATAAAAAAAGGATAATATTCCGTAGATACCACATTTGGTATCGACTATCGATACCGATGTTATTATGCATATTTAGTTGAGTTACTATGCATATTATTTGAGTTATTATGAATGTTATTTTATGTTATTTTTGTATTGAAAAAATTATTATGCATGTTAACAAAATAATGTGCACAATAACTCAAATAACATGCATAACTATTTCAGTACAAAAAATAACATACATAACTATTTCAGTACAAAAAATAATGTGCACAATAACTCAACTAAATATACATAAACACATTCGATATCAAATATCTCCTTATCAGCTCTCTGAAAGAAAATATACCAACTAGTACTATTAGCGCTCAGTGAATATGTATACATTTATGATGTGTAACTTCATGGAAATTAATGTGGAATCCAACGAAGAAAAGCAAAAGTGCAACACAGTTGGCGAAGCGAATTGTTGATAGTTGGTTACGCTTGAAATGTGTGGTTCTGAAAATAAAACAAAAGATTTTTTTTAAAAAAGAAAGAACATAAAAGAAAAGAAATTGCATTGAAATTGACAGAAAAATGGGAAAAAAGGTAGATGATAAAAGAATACTCGCTCTTGTTAGGCTAGTGGTACAATAAGTTCGTTCTTTGATCATTAGTGAAAATTTGTTGTGGATCATGTTTATTATAATTTTCATAAAGTTATAAACAAATGGTAATGATATTTTAATAAATTCACAACTAATTTAAAATAGAAAAAAATATAAACATATTCTTGAATATATAAATTGGTTATGTTTTATATTTGTCTTCATGCAAGAGTTAGGCTACTGTGAGAACATTTGCACTTCGGATTGAAGTGCAAACGGTCCAAATTATATTTTTTGGGTCTGAAACAATGGTTTAAGTTGCTCAATAAATTATTCATATTTAATATTGTAGAAAAAATTCATGATTTTTAGAGCTTTCTATTTATTTCTTATTTTTTTTAAAAACAGTCTCAGAGGGGTCATTTTTAAATATTAATCAGGACTATTTATAAAAATATTTAAAAAACAGCTAGAGTTCTCAACAAATTATGAAATTTATTTTCTATAAGATTTTAATATGAAGATTTTACTGTGCAATTTAAATGGATGTTTTGAGCGTAGAAAATATAATTTGAACCGTTTGCACTTCAACTCGAAATGCAACCGATGTTACAATAGCCTAACTCTTCATGCAAACTAAGTCATTTGATATTTAATCAAAGATAATCAAAATTGCATAGAATTTGCGATGGTCTGAAATTAATTAATGGTATTTTATGAAAAGTGATACTAAAATTGCATGAAATTAAACATAATCAACTTATAAATTAATACATGTTAATTAATTATAATTTCCAGAATTTTAAAATGTTTTGCATTTATTTGAAAGAATCCCTGTCAATGTTGTCATATTTTTTATTGTTGATGGATCCCCACTCAAAAAGAAAAGAAAAGCCAAAGGCACAAAAAGTTTAATGCTCTTGTTAGGCTACTGATTAAAATAAACTGGAATTTTGATCATAATAAAAACTTTTTGTGACTCGTGGTTATTATATAAACAAATTAATGTATAAAATTTTATAGTTTATGTAGAAGTACAACTCAAATGAGTTTTATTCAACTTACCCATCGTATTTAAAAAATTAAACGCAAGATAACGACGGACAACTCCCCAAATAGAGTAACATGATAAGAAGTGAGACAGTGTTAGCGCATGGAATGAGATCTTCTACCTCGGCAACAAAAATACCGTGCGTGCAGTGCAGCAAATCTTAATTTTTAATTTGCATCGAGATTTATGCGAGCTAAACTTTATAGCATCAGATTTTCTGAATCAAATCTGAGAAAATCTGAATCGCTTCCGTCAGTGCATGGTTGAAACAAAAACACGAATATGTTGGGTCATGAGTCCGCATCAGATTTCTCTGTGCATCCAAACGAACAAGTCATTCGCTCTGCGAAAAATGATGGCAGAATTTGAAAATAAAAAATAAACAAATTGACAAGCGACAGAACAATTGTACTATAGGGAATAGTTCCTAGCTATAGCGTATAGCTTACTTTGACGTCTCTCCTACCATCAATTAGTACAAGAATCTATATCGTGTATTGAACTGTACAACCAACTTCTGGTAACAGAATAACAATGGCGATGATGTTTTGGTGGAATGAAATCTGATGTTGCTCACCAAGTGAATATTTCTGGTGACAGCACAATTTAATACCATGCATATTTCTTGTATCCATGCAAAAAAAGGATATTACAAAAGAAATCTTACCAATTGTCCACCTTCAAAATGCATTTTGTTTGTTTGTATCTTTCGAGTTTATACAATATATATGCTGTACATACAAACATTTGCGCTAGTTTCTTAACAACAAAAAGTATATATAATCCAGAGAAATACGATTTGGCAAGATATTTTAACATAAAATTGATTATTCCTAAAATAATTTGGCTCCCATAACCATTAGTCACTTCCTTGTAACATATTGCTAGTTTGGTTTAACACATATCGTTCATATTTTTCTCAAATATATATATTGAGTTTGGCTATTTTACTCTGCAAAGTGCACCACACTTATATCTTGCATGCATATTTCGAATTTTAAAGTTCAAATGATCGATCCAAACCGTTGAAATTAATCTTTATATTAAAATCTTGTTGGTGATCGAATTTCACATTTTTTATATTTTTTTGCTATTACTAAAAGAGGTGTAAAATCATTCGTATTGATGGTTCAATAATCGTTGGATAAGCAAATTTTGCACCACTTAAAAAAATAGCAAAAAAATGTAAAATTTGATCACCAACGAGATTTCAATAAAAAGATCAAATTCAATGGTTTGAACCGGTCATTTGAACTTTGAAACTCGCGATATGCATGCAAAGTATAGCGCGTGGTGCACTTTGCAAAGTAGAATAATCAAACTATATATATAGTAAAGTTATGGCGCACTTATAGGCCTCTGGTGATCTTAACTAAAAAATATAATTAGACATCTTTAATTTTTTATTCAGCATGTTTACTAATTTCTTTATATCAAAATCTAATAGAAAACAAAAATGTTTTCTTTTAGAGCTTTTAAGTGCTTGTTTTGAATTTTTGAAAGTGGCTCCAAAATAATAATAAAATAACCAATGTTTCTATATAAAACTAGCCATTTTAAAAAAAAAAATCAAAACCTATACTTAAAAACTCTGAAAATAGAAAAAAATTCCTACTAGATTTTGATATAAAAAATTATTGCGCGTGATAAATCAAAATTTAAAGATGTCTAACTATATTTTAAATATTTTTTAAAAATAGTCCTGAAAAGATCATGTTTTTAAAAAAATTAAACTAGACTGTTTTTAAAGAATATTTAAAATATAGCTAGAAAGCTCTAAAAATCACGAAATTTGATTTCCTACAAGATTTTGATACGAAGAATTTATTGAGCAACTTAAATTTAAATTTTGACCACAAAATTTGGCTAATTTGAAACTTTTGTACTTTGGCCAAAGTGCAAACGTTTTCACATTGGCCAAACTCTCTCTCTCTCTCTCTCTATATATATATATATATGTATATATGCTAGGGTGCTCCATGGAGCACCAAATCGGTAATTCTTCACACCGTATCTCCAATTTGAAAATTCTAACGACCGATCTGAAATGTTTTAAATGATCTACATATTGAAATCTACTTGGGAATTGAATTATATATATTTTTTAATTTTTTTGCATTTTTTTAGAGAGGTTGCAAAATCTCAACTTTTGTTGGTCCCTAAATCCTAAACCCTAAACTCTAAATTCTAAACTCTAAACCCTATAACTCTAGCTTGTAGTATGTTTTATTAATGTTTATGTTTATGTTTATTGTTGAAGGAATTATGTTTATATGTTTTATTAATATTTATGTTTATGTATTGTCTAAAAAACACAAGTCTAAACATAAAAGTCCAAAAAACACAAACAATTCAAAAAAAAACACAACTTCCAAATGTAACATACATGCCCGATATGAAATAAATCATTGACATGCAACATGCACCTTGTAGAAGTGGAGAAATTAGCTGATGATCAATTTCATTATCGACAACATTTGCCATCTCTACAAAAATAAATTAAAACTAATCAATTTTTTCTAATTTGAACTACATAAGTAAAAACGAAAATTATTAAATTATAAAATGAAGGTACAAATTACATGTTACAAATAACTATTTATTTAAAAAACAGATAAATTTTAAAAATAAAAAATAAGATGTGAATCTGGGGCTCGAACTGAAAATTTCTTCAAGGGTGCGAGTATATGACCGGGACGCGGTGCAAGTTTAGGAAAGAAGGGAAGGGTCTATATATATACTAAACTCGCTACAAGGAGTAGCGAGTTTAGGGTAAAATGCCACTGGCACCATCGAGTTTAGGGTTTATTTTTTGTTTTTTAATTTTTGAATTTTTTTTTGAGGGAAAAAATAGGGGGTAAATTCCCCCTAATTTCATTAATAAGGCGATTATTACAAATTACGAAGAGTTATATACACTAGGAGTAAATAGCAATAGCAAGTGTCACATGGTAGTTATCACATTTATATAAAGAAAAATACGAAAAAGAAGACTGATGCTTGCTGGAGCAATCCATGTCTTCTACGCCTGCCTGCATTGAGGTTGTTATTGTTCGGAGTCATTAAACCAGTTTGCATTTTCCTCTTCCACTTCTCTAGTCGTTGTAGAGTGTGTTTGGAATTTGTCACTGAATAAACGTCTACAGCGCTCACGCCATATTACGAAGGTGGTTGCTATTTCTAGTTTCGCCCAGGGAGCGGTTGGCCGTTGCGTCAGGAGTTGTCTAGAGTGACCACTGCAGTATTGACTGGCCTGTTGGGAGTGCGGTCGCGACCTTGAGATCTCTGATCGTACCAGAATCGCGTAGGAGCAGTCGTTGAATAGGTACTGGGCCGTTTCACTTTCTGCCTGGCACATGTGACATATGTTTGGTAAGATCCAGCCTCTTTTCACCAAGTTGTCCGTCGTAGTGAGTCTGTTTTGGAGAAGCAGCCAAGCGAATATCTGGACCCGGGGGGGGGGGCTGGTACGTTCCAAATTTCCGCGATTTCTGAGGAAATGACTGGTCCATTTGTTAGAAATCTGTAAGCCGAGCTGCTCGAGTATAAGCCGCTAGATGTCCTTATCCATGCTGTAGTTCCGTGTGTTTGTTTTGTGCATGCTTGGTAGTGAGGTGTTATCTTCTTGATACTGCTCCAGAATGGGGTAGCATTGACGTTTTCCCAGGGTGGTATTTCTCTGTTGTCGTGTTCCCATGGTGCTGCGGTTGTTGCCCATTTGAAAGGCCATCTTAGCAGTAGGCTAATGTTCGCTAAGTGTAAGTCCCGGATTCCAAGGCCTCCTTGTGCTTTCGGTTTGAGTAGCGTGGTCCAGGCAACCATGTTTATTCCTTTGCGACAGGAGTCCGTGCTCGTGTGCCCATGCCATACGAATCGGCGCCTTACCTTGTCGATTTCTGTGATTACATATTTTGGTAACAGGAATACCATCATGTAGTACGTAGGAATTGCCGATAGGACCGCGTTGCACAGAGTCAGTCTTCTCCCCGCCGAGAGTAGAGATGCCTTCCAACCTGATAGTTTTTGCTTAACTCTTTCAATGAGCGCTGTGTAGTCCGACCTGGACAACTTTTTGTCCTTAAGTGGTAGCCCAAGGTATCTGATTGGAAAGGACGATGCCTTGCAAGGCAGGATGCTTGCTAATGTTTCTATCTGGGTTATGATTGCAGCTGTGAGTAGGACTTCAGTCTTCTGAAGGTTTATTTCCATGCCAGATAGTTTAGTGAATATGTTCAGGATGAGTTTGACTAATCTGAATTGCTGGCCGTGTGGTCTTAGGATCAGCAGCGTGTCGTCTGCGTATGTCAGACATATTTTGTGTGCTTAAGTGACCGGTTGGATGAGGCTTTGTCTAGAGAGTTTTTGTAGCCAAGTCGGTAGAAAGTCTGCAGCTAGGACGAAGAGGATGGAGGCAAGCGGGTCTCCCTGACGTACTCCCCTTTTGAGGACTATTCTTTTCCCAGCAACCGAATTGACTATGACGCGGGAGTTACCTGGTAATATTAGATGCTCTATCCAGAGTAGCCATTCGGGAGGGAAACCTTTGGCTTTCAAGACTTGCAGAAGGAAATTCCAGTTAATTGTGTCAAATGCTTTCCTGATGTCTAGCTTCAGTATTGCGATTTGTTTCCTTTGCTTTGCAGCTTCGTGGATGATGTTTTGCGCATGAAGGAAGCCTTCGAGAATGTTTCGCCCTTTAACGAACGCCGTCTGTGCTGGGTTTACCATGCTCTGGAGGCTTGATTGTAGACGTGAAGCTAGGATTTTCGAGAGTATTTTTTGGATGTCGTTTACTAGGCTGATCGGCCTGAAATCAGCAGGGGAGGCTGGGTTGTCAGTCTTTGATACCAGAGCAATGTAGGAATCGTTCAGAGGCGCTAAAGTTTCCTAAGGCTGATGCAGCACATGTCGGTATGTGTTCAGCAGGTCCGGTGTTAGGAGGGTGACGAATTTTTTGTAGAATTCTGCTGTGAATCCGTCTGGCCCTGCTGCTTTATTTGCTCCTAGTGATTTGATTGCTGTTTTGAGCTCCTCTGTTGTCAGTTCTGCGAGCAGGTCTTCTGTGTGCTGACATTGCAAGTCTTGAAAGATGTTGTCCATATTGAAGTGGTGGTTTGGGGAACCAGTTGAGCCCATAAGTTTGCAGAAATGGGAGAAGAAAGTCCTTGCTTTGTCTTTCTCTTTTGTCGCCTCCTATCCGTTGACAGTGATCGATTGGATCCAGTTTCGTCTTTTTTGCGCTGAAGCCATTGTGTGAAAAAATTTGTTGTTTTTGTCTCCCTTCTGGATCCATTGACGCTTTGCTCTCTGTCTCCAAAGGGTCTCTTCATCTTTTTGCAGGTTTTCCGTTTGTTTCCTGATGAGGGATTTTAGCAGTTCTTCTAGAGGTGTCAGTTTGCGTCGTTCTCCTGCTCCGTCCAGCCATGAGAGGACTGCGTAGCATGACTCTAGGTTCCGCTTGATATTTCCAATTCTTGCTTTTGCCCAGAGTTTGATCTCATGTCTCAGTGAGGCTAATTTCGATGCCAGCTCTGGCGGAGTGGATGTTGTAGGTCGGCTGTTCCAACTATTGATCACTAATTCCGGAAATTCTGGTTTGGAGAGCCAGAAGTTTTCAAATCTAAAAGTGTTTGGAAGCGGGAAGGCCGTTTGGAATTGGCATAATAGGGGGCAGTGGTCGGAGGTAGTTACAGGGAGGGCAGTCTGTTTGGTGTTCGGGAATTTATCGTTCCAGGCTGTATTTATTAGAAATCTGTCCAGCCGCACATGAGTTGGGTTCGGTCGCTCGTTGGACCAGGTGAATCTACGACCTATGAGAGGTATGTCCATTAGCTCGAGGCCGCTGATGAGTTGTTGGAACCGACGGTTGGGACGCCTCCTATCATTCGATCTGTCCTGTTGACGTAAGGTTTGGTTGAAGTCTCCAAATACTATCCATGGCTCTTGTTCAGTGGGCTTGTTGTTTACCAGTTCAGAGAAGAAGTCAGTGTGTTGCTGTCTGTTGCATGGTCCATAGACCCTCGAGACTCGTATTGTAGAGCCATCCTGATTGGAGACGAGCGTGACGTGGATCGAGTGTTCTGAGACAGTGGACGTTGTTTTAATGTACGTCGTGGTATTCCAAGCAAGGAGGATACCACCTACCGATCCAATCGATGGCAGAAATTCAAAGTCCGTCAGCCTCCTTCCTACCGTTTGTTTGACTAAGTTTGGGTCCATGAATGGTAGTTTGGTTTCTTGCATGCATGCGATGTCTGGGTTATTGTGAGTTACTACAGCTTTTACTTGCGTCCTCTTACCCGAGTCATTAAGGCCCCTGACATTCCAGGATAAGATTCTATGTATTCTTTTGTTACCTAACATTGAATTGATCTGGCAGACGTCTAAAAAGTTTTGAATTACTGTTTTGAAGTTAGGGTACATCTTCGAAAACATTCAAAATGCCAAAAGTTCTTAGTACTAACTGATGACTACAGCAAGAAAAGTATCCTTCTGCTTACTGCTAGCTTCCTCTGCTGCGATCTTCCTTCAACTTCTCTAGAGGTAGTGCTTCACTCCCCGTACCTCCACTTCCTGTAATGCCATGGATTCCACCACTGGTGTCTTTGGCCTCTCTGGGTCATCTTCTTGCACTGCTGCTTCTATTTGGTCTTCTATCAGCGGGGTGATCTCTAGTCCGGTGGATTGCAGAATGGAATGCACCTGGTGCTTGCTTAAAGGCTCTTCCTGGTCTGTGAGCAGCAAAGGTAGTTGTGTGGCTGCTTTCCTTTTTCTTCTTGGCGTGGTGATTAGGGGGGCTGTGCTTGGATGTTTTCCGGCAAGTCTCGGGCTGCGACGCGGACTTGACGCAGTGACTGGTGGGGGAACTTCTGGATTGTAGAGGACTATGGCCGACTGCGGGTCTGTTTCATGGTTTTCCGCTGATGGGGGTTGGGGTAGTTCTTCTTCTTTGGCGGTGTCTTCTTTTTGCGGCTGCGGCGTGCTGTGCACAGCGATCTTTTGCCCTCCTTGGTGCACAAGATGGGCTAGCAACAGTGGCAGCACCGGTGTCAATTCCTCCTCTTCTGATACTGAGTCTGAGTCAGCTTGGAGGTAACTGCTGGAATTTGATGAGCTGTCGTCCTGAGATAGAAGCAAGGTACCGTTGTAGATGGACCAAGCCTCTTTCTCTTCTTCCATGGAAAATGGGTCTCTTGGACGGGCTATTGCAAGATCTGTGTGCGGGCTTGGAATTGTCTCAAATTCTTCCCAGTGGGCCGGGTTTTCAGGGTCCAGTAAGTCTATTACTGGAGGCTGCTCTATGTGTTGGTGGTGGCCTGCTTGTGGTTCCCAACCTGGAAGGGTGATGAGCAGTTGGGCCGGGCTTTTCATGACATGAGGGGGTGTGAAGTCGAGGTTTTGGGCTGGAGGTCTTCGTAGGTTTTTTGCGGCACTGTTCTGGATTGGTCTGCTGTCAGACTGGGATGCTCCGAGTGCAGGCTGGACTGTTTCGGCGTCAGTCTGGCTAGACCGAGTACTGATGGCGTGAGGAAGAAGCTCATCAGTGTTTGCAGAGCCGTACAAGCAGGACTTTCTAATCGCCGTGCTTGCAGACTTCCAGGTGTTGTATCTGTTGTGGCTTGCGCTGTATGGCCATTTGTGATTGAGATTGGTTTTTGTGTTGCCGTTTGGGGGGGGGTGCCAGCAGTCGGGGGATTTTGGTGATTGAGTGAAGTAGTCAGAGTCTGAGGAGGTTGAGGATGATCTTCCTTGGGGGTTGAGAGGGTGCCTGTCAAACTAGTGGCCTTGAGGTAGGGTGTCTTGCTCCGTTGGTGGCGGGAAGTCTTCATCTTCGTCTGGCAGGAAAGGTGCGTCAGACCAGGGTCGCCACTGGGTGATTGATACTTCCACCGGTGCGACATGTTTCCCCTCCATGTACATGGAGGTAAGTGGTATGCCTCTGGGGTGTTTTGTTGCGATCAAAGCTTTGATGCACTTGTAGTGGCCTAGGTCTTTTCCGAATGGCATGATGTGTATAGGGTATCCAAAGCTGGAGAGTACGGAGGTGATTGCGGAGGTGTTATAAGCCTGTAGTGGCATTCCATGAAGTTTTACCCAGACCTGGTGGGTTGGGGGGTCTGTTGCCATTCCAAAGTTTGGTGATCATTCCTGCACACGGAATGTAGTTTGTGAGTCTTGGGTGGTGTAATAGCCGAACTGCACAATTCTGTTCCTGAGGTGAACATCCGCGCAAATGATCACGTACGGAGACGCCGTGGCTGGGAAGACTTTGATGTCTTTTGGATGACAGCGGTGTGCGACACTGATGGAATGGGCAATTTGGCCTGAGAGATCCGTTGTGACAGGGCCAGATGTGATGATAACGAATCCAGCTGAGAGAAGATGGTTGTTGAACGACGCGATGAAGTCATCCGGTTGATTGAAATTTTCCCTCTGCGACGGTCTTTGCAGGAGGAAGGGTTGTGAGGCAATTTGCTCTTCGGTGGTGTTTGGAATGTGGTGAGAAGTGTGGTGAAAAGTGGGAGTTGGGTTGTGGGTGAGAGGGTGAGAAGTGGGGGTTGAGGCGTGAGTGAGTGGGGTTTGGTAATTTGGTTTTGAAATTTGCTGCTTGAACTGTTTGAAAGCTCGCCTTTTGATGGGGCAGGATCTTTTCTTGTGGCCAAGCTTGGCGCAGTAGTAGCAGCGAAGACCGTCAGTGCAAAACCTCTGGATGTGGCCCTTCTTGAGGCATTTGTAGCATGTCAATGGTTGTCTGGGTGTAGGGAGTTTCTTTGTGGCTGCTATCTGCCACTGGGATGTTGGGGCTTGTGGTTTTACAAATTTTGGGCGGCGGCCATTAATGTTTGGTCTTGGGGGGTTGTTTGGTTTTCCTGTTTGGCGAGTCTTTTGAGGTTGGGGTTGCATGAGGAGCTCTTTGGTATTGATGGGTTTATGCGGCTCTTTGTATTCCGGTTTGGTAGGGAAGGTGAAGGAGCCCAGGTGTAGCAAGTTTTGGTTGGTTGGTGGCAGCGGTGCTTCGGTTTCGGTGGGGGAGGCATGGAGTCGCCTCGGAAATCGTCTTGGGGAGAGCTCCGTCTTCATGATGGTTATTTAATTTTTGAAATTCAAAAAAATGATAAACTCGCAGCTCTTATCTGCGAGAAGAGCACATTCAAAATTTCATCTGATTTTTTTTTCTATATTTAATTATATATATATATTTCTTATTACTTAAAAAAATTTCGGTTCTATAAAGCACTATTGATTTTATTTTATTTTTCCAAGAATTTGTAAGTTTATTGTGTGAATCGAAACATCTTTCCTTGCCCGTGAGAGTTTTGGACTTCAATCCTAAAATTGCTCTCTCTTTTTATACTAATACAACTAACTTCAGGGTTGGATACGAAAAGTCTGCAAAAGATTTAACTTTTACCCACTAAAACCCATCAACTTTTCTTTCTAGACCACCTAGGGACCTGCCCCATTAAATAGACACCAAACCACGGTAACCGTCATACAATTATACAAACTCGCAGAATTTTCAATGCCTTGCATAGTGACTCGTGCAGCAGAGATGCTGTTCCTCAGTTCCTCTCCAAATATACGGATTCATTGGAGATGTCATGTACTATCCAAATTGTGACATGTTGGAAGAATAAACGATGGATTAGAAATGCCAGAAAAAACAAGGGAATCTTTCTTTCACCTTATTTCTAATTAAAATAGTAAAAGCTTGAATTAGCGGCTTTTTAATATTTGAAATTTAATAAATAAATTATAAATAGAAAGAATGAGTGCTTTAAAAAATTCGAGAAATATAAAAGATCGGAGTTGTCAACACCAGTCTTTGGAAAAAAATTATCAAATAATCAGTATTGACAACACCGATCATTAAACCATTCATTTTTTCTACGGTTGTTTGTGTACTCCAGGTTTTTTATTAATAAAATATTAGTAATTTAATTCATGAGTTGTGTTATATTTAGGTAATTTTTTTGTAACAACTTTAGCTACGTTCGTTGAGATCGTAATTAATTTTTTTACTGTCGCAAGATAACAAACTGTAGATATTCGAGTGTACTTCCAAAACATTGAGTCTGATTTGTGATCGGAGAAACAAACGGTTCAAAATTGAACTTGACGCAAGCTCGTGATAAAAAATAGTAATTAAGACATAAGTTTAAGATGAAGTCAAATTTGAGATGCGCATTCCTCTGACCGCAAATCAAACTCGATGCAATGGAAGTAGACTCGAAAATCTATATTTCGATGGTTTGCGACGATAAAAGAAACTAATTACGATTCCGAAGATCGTAGCAGAAGTTGCTACAAAAGTAATGCTAATCATACTTAATATTTTTTATAAAAACTTCGACTAAGCTCGTCGGGATCGTAATTAGTTTTTTTTCATATCGTCGCAAGCTATCGAGCTGTATACATTCGAGCCTACTTTCATCTGGTCGAGTTTGATTTGCGGTCGGAGAATATACATGTCAATTTTGACTCTATCTTCAACTTATGTGTTAATTTATAATTTCTTATCACGAGTTTGCGTCAGATTTAATTTTGAATCGTTTAATTCTCCGATCACAAATTAGACTCGACGCTATGAAAGTAGACTCAGATATCTACAGCTTGATGGATTGCGACGATAAAAATTAATTATAATCCTCCACGAGCGTAGTCGAAGTTATTACAAAAATTATCTAAATACAATCCAACTCGTGAATTAAATTATTAACATTTTTGTCAATAAAAAATGGAGTACAAAAGCAACCATAGAAAAAGTGAATGGTTTAATTATCGATGTTGTCAACACTGGTTATTTGACTATTTTCAAAAGACCAGTGTTGGTAACACCTGTCTTTTCTATTTCTCGAACTTTCATAACACTTTTTTTTTATTTATAATTTATTTATTAAGTTTTTAATATTAAAAAAATCTGTAAATTAGCAATGACTTATTTTCAAATGTCCAAAAAGAAATATGAAAAAGAACACGGTTATTATTTTTGGAACTAATTAAAAAAATGATACTTAAAAAAAAACAACGATACTTTTATTTACAGGAAATTCAACTTTTATTCCTTTTTCATGTTCCGGAAAAAGAATATCATTTCTCTTGAGATTTTTATATGAAACTCCTGAAACATCAATAAGTTAATCCTTTTTATTCTGAATTTTAGGCTTTTAAAAAAAAATAAACTGAAACAAGTCCATTTTTTTGAATGATTCCACTTGGTTCTGCCCTTGTTCACGGTTCTCCATTTGAGTTCAAATTTATCTATAGTGAATAAGCCAAGATTTATTTGCTATGGTATGGAAATAATAATAAAAAATATGGATATCTCTCTCTATTTTGTATAATTATGTCATATTTTTTTAATTATGGTTCTCTCACTTTTTCCTTCCAATAATATGCAGTCTGCACTAGAGGTATTAAGTCGGGTTATTTTGACATGTTGATTAAGGGGAGGTCTGATCAAATATACGGATTCATTGGAGATGTCATGTACTATCCAAATTGTGACATGTTGGAAGAATAAACGATGGATTAGAAATGCCAGAAAAAACAAGGGAATCTTTCTTTCACTTAATTTCTAATTAAAATAGTAAAAGCTTGACTGTTAGGCTTTTTAATATTTGAAATTTAATAAATAAATTATAAATAGAAAGAATGAGTGCTTTGAAAAAATAGAGAAATATGAAAGTAGTTGTCAATACTAGTCTTTTGAAAAAAAAATCAAATAATCGGTATTGACAACACCGATCATTAAACCATTCATTTTTTCTACGGTTGTTTGTGTACTCCAGGTATTTATTGATAAAAATATTAGTAATTTAATCCATGAGTTGGGTTGTATTTAGTTAATTTTTTTGTAACAACTTTGGGTATACTCATTGAGATCGTAATTAGTTTTTTTTTTACAGTCGCATGGTAACGAACAATAGATATTCGAGTTTACTTCTATAGCATCGAGTCTGATTTGTGTTCGGAGAAACAAACGGTTCAAAATTGAACATGACGCAAGCTCGTGATAAAAAAAGTAATTAAGACATAAGTTGAAGATGGAGCCAGATTTGAGATGTACATTCCTCCGACCGCAAATCAAACTCGACGCAATGGAAGTGGACTCGAAAATCTACAGTTCGATGGCTTGCAATCATATTTAATATTTTTTATAACAACTTCGGCTAAGCTCGTCGGGACCGTAATTAGTTTTTTTTTCTTATCGTCGCAAGTGTAAAACCCACCACTTTTGACAAATCATATTAGTAAATAATTATCCTGTTAACGATAAAATTTATTCCTAAATAAAATATTAACTCTAATCTAGCTTTAGATAAATACCTACAATTTAAAACTTCTAATTTGAAATTTAAAAATTTCGAATGAAAAAGAAGAAGAATACCTACAATCTAGTTTAGAGTATGCGTGTCATGTGTGAAGTATTAGAGCTATTCCGTTCTTTATATATTTCTATTAGCCGATATTTGAGATCTTTAAATATTCGAAGGGGTTCTACTATGAACTCTTAGCAAGTAACAAGAAAATCTGGGCCTCCCCTTGGCTTTAACTAGTACATGGAGTTCCTTTTTTATTATTATTCAAACGGGTAGTCGGTTCCTTATTTTCGTATGACGACTGAGGCCGAGAGTTTGAATTTCTTGTTTTCTTTTTATGAGGTAGGCTTCTCAGTTCGCTTTTGATCGAGTGTGTGCTTTTATAGTCGCTCTGCTTTTACCAGGGCGTTTCGTTTTGGAAACTCAGAATTAAGTTAGATTGACGGCTGATTTTACTAGACCCGTGTAACGATACCCTTAGATTTGGCGGCTGACATACTAGACCCGTCTAAGGGGACGAATCCTGAAGTCTTACACCCGGGTTTCCAAAATTTGATTCTTTGTACATTTGTCTGAGAGTTTGATATCTTTTCATATTAGTATTGTATACTACTATTCCTCATAAATATTTTGGATTTCTTTCTCGCATCGTCTCTTTGGATAGATTTAATTATTTATTTAAATTGATTAATGGTTAAACTAAATACAAGTCAGGTGTAGTAACTAAATATAGGTATTCTCAGTAAATGTGATTGGTCCAACCTTAATCCACACTGAGTAATTTTTATAAATTACTCACGTTCCACGGTTGGTTGTGCGGTCTAGGTAAGGAGCAGGAGTCTGTTTTGAGGTCCGGAGGAGAGCGTTAGGATGGAGTCCGGCATCTTCCGTTTTGAAGATCACTTCAGTTGTTTCTTTTATTCCTTTTGTTAGGACTAGTGTGTAGTAAGTTAGCTAGGGTCGGTCCTACGTCCTTTGATGAGACTGTCCTGTCCTGTATGTATTTTACTTTTGTTTAACTTCCGCTGTAAACCTTGTATCCAAACGCTGGATTATATATATATATATATATATATATATATATATATATATATATATATTTGTTGAATGATCATGTACTGTGTGAAATGTGTGTGCTTTTCCTTAAAACTCAATATAATAAATAAAGCTTATATGTATTTTTGAGTGGCCAATTAAGCCTTTCGTGTACTTGAAATCAAGTACACGTGGCGAGATTAACACCCTTAAGCTACTCATTATTTCTGGGGTGTGACAACAAGTTATGGAGCTATATATATTCGAGTCTACTTCAATATCGTCGAGTTTGATTTGCTGTAGGAGAAATATACATGTCAATTTTGACTCTATCTTCAACTTATGTCTTAATTTGTAATTTTTAATCACGAGTTTGCGTTGGATTTAATTTTGAATCTTTCGTTTCTCCGATCACAAATTAGACTCGACGCTATGAAAGTAGATTCAGATATCTACAGCTCGATGGATTGCGACGATAGCAAATTAATTATGATTCCCATGAACGTAGTCGAAGTTGTTACAAAAATTACCTAAATACAACCCAACCCATGAATTAAATTATTAACATTTTTGTCAACACCGATTATTTGATTATTTTCAAAATACTGGTGTTGGTAACTCTGATATTTTCTATTTCTCGAACTTTCAATAACACTATTTCTTTCTATCTATAATTTATTTATTAAGTTTCTAATATAAAAAATCGTTGAATTAGCAATGACTTATTTTCAAATGTCCAAAAGAAATATGAAAAAAGAACACGGTTATTATTTTTGGAACTAACTAAAAAATGACACTTAAAAAAAAACAACGATACTTTTATTTACAGGAAATTAATCTTTTTTTTCATGTTCCGGAAAAAGAAACTGAAACAAGTCCATTTTTTTTAATGATTCCACTTGGTTGTGCCCTTGTTCACGGTTCTCCATTTGAGTTCAAATTTATCTAGTGAATATGCCAAAATTTATTTGCTATGGTATGAAAATAATAATAAAAAATGTGTATATCTCTCTATATTTTGTATAATTATGTCATATTTTTTTTATTGTGGTTCTCTCACTTTTTCTATACAATAATCTGCAGTCTGCAGAAGAGTAGCAAGTCGGGTTATTTGGGTGTCGACAAAACTCGGGTAAGGTGAAGTTCAGTAGGATTTTAGGTCATTATCAGGTGTCGACAACTTTCAGGTCATGAGTCGGGTCGGGTGTCGAGTCGCGTCGCGTCAGTATTTTTGGATAATGGTCGGGTCGAGCGAGGTCCGATCGGGTTTCGGGCCGAGCTGCATCAACAACTTTCCGATCTTGAGTTGAGTCAGGAGGGATCGAGTCGGGTTGCACCGACAATCGAGCATTATTTTGAGTTTTAATTTCAATCGGACAAGATCAAATCACGTTATTGAATTGTGTTATGAAATCTTGATTATGTTAATTTGTTAGTAAATTTAGATTAAGATTATGATGTAGGATTAGATCTATTTACAAGTTGTATCAGATCAAGTCGGATCGGATTGGACTCAGAGTCGTCATGTGTCGCTCTATCTCGAGTTACGAATTGTCTCGTGTTGGGCTCGCGTCCTCATATGTTGTGTCATCTCGAATTACAGATTGTCTAGAATCGGATCGGATCGAGTTCAGATTGCTCATCTGCTGGATTACGAATTAATTTGACTTTATCAAATAATCGATTGAATCAGATTCAGATCGAATCGGACTGGTTTGTCAGTCCAACTGACACCTCTAGTATGCACCGTCGGCTGAAGTTTGGTCATATGTTACAATCTTAGATGTTGCGGGGTCACATTTCAAATGAACAAAACAGTTGGAGAGGCGCATAGCATCTCAAAATGTCATTGCGTCATATTCTTTCTTACAAGTTACACTAGGTTCTATTGCAACTTTTACATTGAAACCCACATGAGTGTAAAAAGTAAAAACCATACCAACCATTATGTTAGTAATTGTTAAAAAAAATCGGAGCCGTCATGTATCTCTCTTAAACTAGAACTCTAGAAGCACCCACAGAAGTGGAACTCTCTAGAAACAACTCAATTCTCTAGAGTCTAGATACAACTTATCGTTAATAAAAAAATTACTTCCAAAAGAGTACCAGCGCAATTAAAAAATTAAACTAGTGATATTATGATGAAATACAACTCATCTCGACATAGGCACTTTCACCACTACCTACAAGTCCAAAAATGCAATAAGAAAATAGAAAAACAAACCAACAAAGAAATGAAAACAAAATCGGGACCAACATGGCAACATCCACTACTACCTGCCGCCACTTTTCCCTATACCTATTTACACATTTGCCATTACACGACTTTCGTCTCTTACATGACGGAACATCCATTAGGGTTCTCATCACTGAACATCTGAGGTGCATGTGCCATATTGATATCGGAGCGGTACCCAGACGGATAAGGCGATGGGTATGGAGGCGGGTAGAAGTTGTACCGGTTTGCATCGATTGGTACCGGCATGTGCCCCATAGGACCCATTGGCATGTAGCCCATAGGACCAGGACCCACTGGCATCGACAACGACATGGGACTCATCGGTCCCATTGATGGACCCAATGGCTGTCCCATAGGACCCATAAACATTGGCTGATACTGGTACGGCATTGCTGGTGCTAGGCTTGCCTTTTGATCATCCGACTTCTCTGATTTCTCTTTTCCCTCTTTCGAGTCTTCTTTCTTATCTTTCTTACCCTTTTTCTCATCGCCGCCACCACCTTTGTCCTTTCCTGCACCAACAACAACCTCTACAGTCCTTTTGAGCTTCTCTTTTAACACTGCAGGAAGTGATTTTACATCCATTGTTCCCTTCACTGTGACCAGGTCCTTTGCTGAGTCAATTGCTACATCCTTCACACCTGAAAATCATAAAACTGGAAATGTTATAACATGTAACTGTATTTCAGAGGAACTTTAAGGGCTAATTTGTAATATTATCAAAATGTACCTTTGATTTTGAGAATGTGGCGGCGGATCCTGTCAATGCAACCCTCGCAATGGAGCCGAATTTTGAGCATAACAGTTGATTCTGGCATCTGTTAGCATTAAAATTACTCGGTAATTTTGCACTAAAAGAGATTTATTTACAGGTCATATTCCTTCCTAAAGCATCGTCCCCAACGTTGGGGCTGAGATGTTAGAGAAATAAGCACATGGAAAAAGCGTGCGTGTTCAAAAGGAAAAAGGCAATTTTTTTGTGGGGTCATCAAGTAAAGCATCACTTTACAGATGACACGCATAAATGAGGTTAAAAGGAATGTTAGCGCAAACTAACAACAAAAGAGCTTGTCAAGACTCAATTGTGAAGTTATCAATGGTGCTTCTGAAAACCATATACATCCAAAAGAATCAAATTGCATTCAGAATTCTTACTTTTTCGAGTTCCGATTGTATTAATTCAAAATTGATATTTTTTAATTTGTGGCAACTTTCTCAGAGGTACCCAAGAAAGTACAAAAATTTGTTACTATATATGATGCACGCAAGAACAGAATTTATTACCTCTTTTGGTTTATCTTTCTCCTTCTCTCCCTTTATTTTCTCCTTCTCTCCCTTGTCTTTTCCTCCTTTCTCATCCTTGGATTTTCCATCATTGCCCCCTTCCTTAACTTTTTCTCTCTCTTTCTCGTTTCCTTTCACCTTCTCCTTTTCTTTTCCTTTCTCTTTCTCTTTGTCTTTCTCTTTTTCCTTCTCTTTCTCCTTGGCGCCAGCAGGAGATATTAATTCAATCTTCTTCTTAAGCTTTGCCTCCAATTTCTCTTTAATTTCCCATGGATCCGTTGCACCAGTCACAGTTATTTTGTTTGTGCTACGATCAGTCGACACCTTCTCAACTCCTGTTTATTTCAAATTTAATTTGGAGATTACTATTTAGTTTTATACTTTATACCAGACTAAAGCAATAAGAAAGCAATATTCAATGATTTCCAGCTGAATTATGTTTTTTTATCACAGAAAAGCCCCTGCAATTTTAATTTTTACAGGATCAGTAATAATGACGGTGTGCCAAAATATATTTTTCCAAGTAGGTGTACCACCCAATGCAAACTACCTAGAAAAAAGAAATAAAATCCTGTTTTGCACTTAAACCCTTGAAAGATATTCTTTGCTTTACCTAAAGCATTATATTTTACAAAAGCACCTCGTAGGTTAAAGGACTCTAACAAACTGATTTATTCCTGAATATTTTCCTTCATCAACGTCAAACAAAAAGAAAGTATTCTTCTCCTTTAAAAGAGCGACTGCTTTTTGCATGCACCAAAATCTAACCAAGTTATTTTTCTTTGTAATTGTAATTGACTCCACAAAAAACCTATAGAACAAAACAATTCTGAAACTAAACCAGCACGAAAGAGACCATTCTTTAGTAAATGCTTTACTCCACCAAATTTGAAAAACACAAATCTTAAAAAACAAATAATAATTTATAATTGCTCCTATTAATCAATTTAGCAAACATAAACTTAGCACCTTCATGCAAACCATGCATGTATTAATCTAGCGACGCACAAAATAAGATAAAAAAAGAGAAAGTTGTAAGCAAAGTCAAGGGAGAAGGAGAACCAAAGCTTTCCAGAGGCTACAAGTCATCTCACATTTTGAAAGGAAAGGTCTGCCTAAATTAATCTGTACCGATTACAGAGAAAAGTTTACAAATTTGTAAGCAAATGCGTAAAAACTACAAATCGTTTGGATTGTACCTTCCAAACCCTTGATGACCTTCTTGACCTTCATAGCACAACCCTCGCAATGCAAGTCGGTCTTGAGCACGATAGGGGCAGAACCGTCTTTTCCACCATCCTTCTTTTTCTCCCCCTCTCCTTTCTTCACCTTCTCCTCTCCCATTGTTGCGCCGCTAAGTTTTTCTGTTCGCTCTTTCTTCCTCTTTATTTCCCTCTCTCTATTTGTCTTTGAGACTAAGTCGGTTCACCACTCTGTTTTTCTCTATTTGGTTTGAACAACGGAAGGAGCATATGAAGGACTTGGGTATAAATAGAAGGCAGTTTGCTCTCAAATATTGGACCCGATATGGAATTGAAATCCGGAGGATATTTGTTACTTAAAACGGATCTATAGGTGAGCCAGCCCCCACTTATTCGAGAGCGAATTCTCTACAGCGCGGTACCGACGGACCGTCCAGATTTACTGCGTTGTCAGCTACGGACGGCCCAGATTTGATTCGGGGGGCTGATATTATAAAGTTTAGCTTGCACGAATCTTGATGCAAATTAAAGACCGAAATTTGCTGCACGGCACGCACAGTGACGGTGCCGCGCGGTAGAAGATCTCAGCACTTATTCTGACTGCTAATTGGCAAGTATTCAGTTTAACCCAAATAGCAACTCGATATTATCATATTACCCAAATAGTCAAATAGCGACTGAGTCTCTGATTCTTCCGCTCAACTCAATTGAAATCAAACCCACTAAAAGCTCAGAACTCGTAGGCTATGCTTTTAGTGTAAATACCATGAACAAAAATGACAATACACTGGTATTCTCTATGATATTTATATCAACATGATATTTCCACTGTAATTTTGCAAATACCATGAACAAAAATTAACACTAATTTGTTAATTAAAAACCAAGCCAACATAATTCAACAAATAATCCTAAAACATAAATAATCCTAAAAAATGAAGATTCATCAACATTTCTTCCAATATCAAACATTTGAACAAAAATAACGTCCATCTTTTCAATCTGAGTTCCAATATCTCAAGCTTCATCTGGAAGAGTTACTTAATTAGAAAATAACATATTCTAAATGGTAACTGTTCTTTTATTAATAAATGTTATATTCTAAAGCAATGAACCTAGCTAACCTAGCAATTCATTAATGAGAGCTAGCTAGCTAATTTGCACATACAGTTGTCAATTAGAACGCACACCATTCACATAATTATTCATATATACAGTGCGAAACATCATAAACTAAAAAATAAAATAATTAGGAATATATAATATATACACCGAACCAAAGAACACAATGATGTTTGTGAAGAAGTTATGATAAAAATAAAATAACACCCACCAAACAGTAATCCAGGCAAGACTAGTAGATAGATTATGTATGTGGCTCGGAGAAGGCTTACGTGTGTAGCTTTGTACCTTGAAAGATTTAATAACAAGTGATTAGGAGAACAACAAGACCTTTGTAATAGGTCTGTTGTATTATAATTCAAAGAACAAAGAACAAAGAACAAAATGACATGCTTCAGTTTTTGGTACACTGGTATGTACAATCCAAAGAACAAAGAACAAATTCATCTAAATGGCTATAAAAAGTATCTTTGTCTTAAAACCAAAGATGTTGTAGTAGAAGCAAACATGACGAAGAAACAAAAGATGTGCCCCTGCATCATAAACTGTCGTTAAAATTACACAATATTAACAAAAGAACAAATGGAGCTATTTGAATAACATTAACAAAAGAACAAATGGAGCTATTTGAACAAATGGATGTCAGTTGGATATAGTGCTATACTTCAGCAGAGATGGGGCCAGTTTGAGCAGGCTCATGCACTCATACTGTCATACAACAGCAGGTCAAGAACTTCAGTGCTGGGGTTTATTATGAGCTGTTGCGAGCGCTGTGCTTTGCTGTTAATTTTTTGTTCAGTTTGAATGATTTGTTTTGAAATATTTGGTTCTGTAGCTGATGTTAGATGCAGATACACTAAGAATGCGGTCAAGTAATAATTTAGACTAAATATGAAAAGAGGTGTCAGAAACCAGAACCAACCATTCTGCTGGTATTTGCAATAGATAGTTTTTAATAATGAAATAAGAAACTTGCATACTGCCTTCATCCATCAACTTGGTAAGGTTCTCTCTTTTGGGGGTTGGGTTAGTAATGACCAAGAAAGATAGAAATGTTAAGCTAGTGTACAAACAGGCAATCAGTACCAAAAAAATGCATGTGCACGGGATATATAGAGTTAGGCTAGTGGACAAAAATTGATTCTTGGTTTTTTCATGCCAGGATGACTGATCCAAGCATGTTCATATACATATCAAGCTCTTGAAAGAACAAAGTTTTGTGCTGTTCAGTTTTGGTTCATCAATGGCAACTTTTAAGATATATAACAAACTTCACAGGTTTTCATACCTTCTCTTTGCTATTGTCAGCCTGAGTGTGAGACCCAACTACAAGAACACCAGGTGTCAGGTTGTCAAGCTTGCACTTGAGAGCAACATAATGACTCTGAGCTACCAGTAGTTGATTTCTCTACATCCTTTATTAATACAACAAAAGTATCTTTCTTGCTTTCCTCAGAAATAACCTGAAACAAATACATTTACCAGTAAACTCATATACTGAAATCAAATTGATCTATACTATTCAAGATAACAACAACCTATACTGTTGAAGTGCAGAGACAGTAAACTCATTAGCTCAGATATAATTTACCAGTAAAAAGTAAAAAAAAAACGTTGGATTAAGTACTAGTAAACAGTAATCTCAAACTTCCCATCAGATTTGGACGAAACCCAACATTTTTTTGCAAGAATCAACAATCGAGAGAGAGCGAGAGAGTATTTACCTACGCGACATAGTAAACTTCCAAGTTCGAATCAACAATCGAGAGAGAGCGAGCGAGAGAGAATTGTGAGAGAGTCAGATCACCATCGCCGTTGTGAGTTGTGCGGAAAGAGCGGTGTCAATTTGGGAGTAGGTTTAACGAGAAGGAAATGGATTAAGGGAGAAGACGATGTTTTTGATCGAATCGGTTTTGAATTGCTGCTTAAACGAGTAGCCCAATTGTGAGGGTTCGAGCTGCTCAATGAACTACCCGAAAGACGTTCAAACTTGCTTCATTTATCAGAGGAAATTCGATCACGAGCCGATTTTAAGATCCAACTCATTTATCTACTCGTTCATTATATATTCAATTGAGGTTCAGCCCATTTATTCATGGGCTATTCAATTCATTAGCAGTCCTGTTTCTAGGGCTGCTAATGAACATGACGGTTCATGAATAAAATGGGCTGGACACTATTAAACATTTGTGGAATGAACTATTTCTTGGTCTTCGTTGAAATTCAGTACAAGTTCAATTGATAAATTTGAACTGGACTAATTGTGGACAATTATGAAAAAATTATGGACAAACTGTGAACTAATTGCGAACTCAGTATGAGATTAAATGAAAATATGTTCAAACATTCCAATAGATTAACCAAGTTCTTGTTGACTCAAACAATTTCTCAAGTTTGTTGATTTGCAAAACAACGTGTTATCTCATCAAAATTTGTGAGAATTGATGCAGGTTATTCAAAGCAAGATCAAATTGAGCAAGGGGAGTTAAACCAAGAAATTAAGAGCTGAAGATCTCAAGAATTTATAGAAGAATATAAGTTTAATTCTCTAGAACCTTGGTTATTTAAAATTTGGAGTTAAATAGCAAATAGCAAAATTCAGAACAAAATACACATTAGCGTTATAACACCAAACTTGGTGTTATAACGCCAGAGTGCACAAATCCTGCGAAATGACTAAGTACAAAGAACTTCGTACTTGGCGTTATAACGCCAGGAATATGAGATTTTAAAATGCAAATTTAAAATAGACTAAGACAGCAATAAATTCCAAAATAGCAAGAATCTCTTAAATATTGTTAAAGTTTATGAATATAAAATTCATTTTGCCAAAAACATTATTTTGCATTAGTGCTAAATTTTCACCTCAACTTCCAGAGACTTAACGTTATAACGCCAGAATCAGGCACTTAGCCAATTTGGCTAAGTCTTGAACTCCAGCGTTATAACGCCAAGTCTGGCGTTATAACGCCAGAATCCTGAAAATTTAAAATGGATATTTTAAATAGACTAAGGTTCAGATAAATTCCAAAAGTGCAA
This sequence comes from Eleocharis quinqueflora, assembly GCA_964058865.1. NCBI lineage: Eukaryota > Viridiplantae > Streptophyta > Magnoliopsida > Poales > Cyperaceae > Eleocharis > Eleocharis quinqueflora. The sequence goes on along the minus strand of CAXKVX010002129.1, from coordinate 8,342 downwards.
GAATATGTCTTAAATAACATTTAAGTTAATGAATGTGAATTTTATTTCACCAAAAACTCTGTTTGGCATAATAGCAAAATTTCGTATCAAACGTTCCAGAGAGTTTGCGTTATAACGCTACACATAACGTTATAACGCCAGAGTCAGGTATTTGGCCAAATTGGCTAAGTCCTGAACACTAGCGTTATAACGCCAGTGTGAGGTACTTGACCAAATTGGCCAAGTCCTGAGCTCTAGCGTTATAACGCCATGTTTGGCGTTATAACGCCAGAATGGTCCAGATTTTAAAACCCTATTTTAAAATAGCAAATGATCAGATAAAATTCCAAATGTTTAAAATTAAGTCTTAAATATTGTATAAGATCATCATGATGAATTTAATTTGCCCAAAAATATCATTTTGCCCAAAAATGGTTCATGTTGGCGTTATAACACCATGCTGTTCAAAATTGGCTAAATCTTTCTAAGTACTGGAAATTCTAGTCTAGCGTTATAACGCTAGTTCAAAATTCAAACGTCACAAAACTTTGTCCTTACTTGGACTTGCGTTATAACGCTAAGTACAACCTGCACAAAAATACAAATCTAACGTCACAAAGTTTTGTCTTGACTCATGATAGCGTTATAACACTATGTTTTCTATAGAACTTGGCGTTATAATGTTAAGTTCCGAAACCTTAATTTTGTGCATAAATCAAAAGGTATAAAAGGAGACCATCTTCTTCACTTTATTTATCTGAAACCTTTAGCAAAAATTACAACTTCACAGCAGCCATTATTGTGCACTTGAGCTCAAACCTAAATAACTAAATCCATTTTACTATCTCCCAATTTTATTTAGCCAACTTGTTCTATTGCTTGTTGAGAGATTAGTGGTGTTGTTAGATTAGAGTTTGACCATCTACTTGTTCTATTTTCCTTAATTGTGAACCGTGTGAATCAATTAGGGTCCAATTACTCTACCGGTGTGTGTAAAGAGAATTGAATTTCGCCTTTGTACGAACTTTTCATTAGTGGAGCGGACTGGGCTTATTACCGCAAGAAGCGGGGGCGCCGGGGACCCGGATAGTAGGCGTGGCCTCTAGTGCAAGCCGAACTCCGTCAACACGCGACTGAGCCATCATCTCAACTTTCTTTATTTCAAGTTTATTAATTCCTATTTGCTTTGTGGTTAATTGTGCTTGAATTGCTCATTTAGAAATTAGTGAATTAAATTGAATTGATAATTGAGTGAATTGCCATTTAGAATTGTTTAGTTTGTTTTGCTATATTGGTATTACGCTTCCGCATATTGAATTGAATTGTTGTGAATTGAAATCGTGGTTTGAGAAGATTTGCAAACTAGTCCCTAATTGTTAGTTAAAACGAAAAATTGACCATAACCTAGGCCGCCTAGGTTATCATTTTTCACCCCTTTTAAAAAATTGTAAAAAAATAAAAAAATATAAAATTCGGTCTCCAAAAAGAATTTAATATGAAGATCAAGTTTAACGGTTTGGATCAATCTTTTGGACTTTGAAATCGCAGATACGGATGCGAAGTACAGCGCATTTGGTGCTTTGCGGAACACCATAGCCTCACTATATATATATATATATATATATATATATATATATATATATATATATATATATATAAGAGAGAGTTGTGCTATTATATATCATAAAGTTTGACTTTAAGTTTTCGCCTCACTTCAAAGTTGAAAATTTTATCCCAAATTATCGATCCAACCATCCAACGTGTTCTCTATATTAAAATCTCACAATAGACAAAATTTCACATTTTTCTAATTTTTTTACTATTTTTTAAAGGTAAAAAAATTTGTTAATCTAATAATTTCTAGGCCATTCAATATGATCGATTTTCCTCCTCTCTAAAAAGTAGTAAAAAAATAAAAAAAATAAAATTTGGTCTCTAGTGAGACTTCAATAATGATCGATTTTCCTCCTTTAGTAAAAAAATAAAATTTGATCTCTAGAGACTTCAATATGAATATCACGTTGGCCGATTTGAATTGGCAATTTCAATTTCGAAATTTTATATTTTAAACGTAAAATCAAAACACATCATGATTTCATGAAGTATAATAGCAAACATATCTCTATATTAGGGCTGCAAATGAATGAGTTCCAGTTCATGTCCAGCTTAGCCCGTTGATGAGGAGTTGAAGTTCATTACCAAATCAAGTCCATAATTATCTACTAATATTCAGTCCATGTCCAGTTCACCTTATAACTGAATAATGTCCACTATTTGTTCATAAGCTAACTATGTGGATCTAATTCTGGACACCATAATACACATTCCTCTTTAATGAAAGTTCTTTCATCAATGTATTGAATAACTTAGATTTATTTGTGCGAATAACTTAGTTCTCTCTATGTGAAACATGGAATTAGAACTTGGTTGATCTATTTTAACATATTTTCATTTAATTCCACATTGAGTCTACAAATTGTCTACAGTTAATTCATAATTTGTCCATAATTAGTCCATTTCAATTTTAGAACAATTGGACTTAGACTGAACTTCAACCAAGACTACGAAATAATCAATTCCATAAATGTTAAATAGTGTGCAACCCATTTTATTCATGAACTGTCTTGTTTATTAGCAGCCCTATATATAATACTTGTATCATAATGTTACTATAAAGTTCCCCATCCAAACATTAGCAGCAAAAAACTTTATGGACTTAACTTCTTGAATTAAATATTACATCCAAGTCTTATCACAACAATGTGTTAATTTAACTATATAATTGCTTAGCTAAGAGTTAAATAATAAAATCAATAGATACAACTTTAATTAAAATTTCTAAATAGCTAACTTAAATTAGAGTTTCAATTAAATATTTATTCAATTTGTAACTAACTTAATTCTACACAAAGCATTGTTAACAGTCCGAAATTATACAACACAGTTCTTAATTTGCACACAAGTTCACTTTACAAGTGTACAACAGAAATGGTAACTGATATAACCTACATATATATCCATAACGCAATACACAGGCAATTTAGAATTCTAGTACTCTATACTTCTCTGCTTCAAACTAACAATAGTTTTAGTTGACGAATCTCACTATTTCCCCAAAATACCTGTAAAATGAGAAGAAAATGAAAGGAAGAAAGGAAAGTGGGGGTGAGTATAACTCGGTGTTGAGTTTTTTTTTTTTTGGACACAAGCAAGGAAAAACCCCGCCACTTCATTTACTCAAAGCAAACAAAGTACACCCAACACTGCTTGACCTCTTCACACCCTCGCAAATGCCTATCATTTTATCGTAGTTTTTTTAACTTGGCATCGGTACCACATATCTCCTGGGAACCGATGCACCTTAGCTATCTCAGTTTTAATTTCGTCATCAGATTCATTCTCTGACGTCGACCATCAACATAAAAACACCAACACTTTAAAACACTCCCACAGTCGTTAATCCCTTTTATTACATTTGATAACAGTAAATTTATTTCTGTCCCAGTATGTCCTCTGATCATGCCTTCCTTATCAGCCCTTGTCTTTCTAGTACCATACCAGTGGTTGCATCTCCCTTGCTATCTTCATTTCCCTCCAAAGCTCTGAGTCTCTCCTCCTTGTCAACATTCTCCATCCAGTCAAATATTTCCTTTTTCATCTCTTCAGTCCACATATCTGTCCAGTACAAGAGAAGAGTTTTAATTTGAATAATGTATTGCCTAATCGATAATTGAGCTTTTCCTTCAAAGCAACATTTATTCCTCACACTCCACATTGTCCAACAAACTGCACTACATACCAGAATCGAGCTTTTCATATTTTTTTCTCCCAAGACCCAAATACTTAACTCCTCTATACTATGTGGTACTCTAAATAATATCTCTATACTTATTTCTAGTATTTAAGATTTACATAAAAGCATAACTCAAACCAATAATCATGACTTATACTCATTACGTTTAGTTCTCTCTCGTTCCGGTCACCTCTCCCTACCTGGGACTTGTCAGGCGTACATGGGAGACTTCCCTTCCTTGGCATATAGAGGTCTTTACCTTCCCAACTCCCAAGCATACAGAGGGGATATCTAGCGCTAAAGTTATGGCTGGAATCCGGTAGCTAATCGGACTCCAGAGTGACAGAGATCACAATCAATGCATGATGCAAGTTTCTTTAATCTTTCAGGGCTATTATGCAAGTATGCAACAATTAAATACTAGAATCAATCATAAACTATATCAACTCCCGCACCTGGATTTAGACGAGTTCCCTTTTCAGTGCAAGTTCAGCGAGGATTGGTTTCTTGTGTAAGATCAATATCTTATTAGTAACAAGTTCGCTACTATTTCCTGAAATTGTCGTTTTGACGAGAGAATTCAGAAAGATCAGGAACAAGTAGCTAAACTCAGAAGAAACAAGAAAGTTGAGGAAACTAAGAATCAATGTAGAAACTTAAAATATCAGGAAACCGAATAAAACAACAACAAGATTCCAAAAGAAATGAAAAAACAAGTTTGAGGGTGGTTGATTCTGGATCAGATATCATATTACCCAGAGCATTTATTGTGTCATTGTATTCGTTCGTTCTATTTTCTATTTGCTCGGGCCATAATTTTCTTCATCTCCCATTTGAAAAGTAAGGGCATGAGAGTTCCGACCACTTAGGGGTACATCTCATTTCTAAGGGTCTAATTCAGAGGCAACTAATCAAGGTCGAATAAAATCCAATTCAGTCTAGAGCATTTCCAATCCAGCATGTACAAGTGACATGCCAAAGCACACCACAAGTACCAGAGACAAACGATGCCCCAGTCACAGTTAAAGAAATTACAGTATAGGCAGCAATTAACACAAGGAACCTTGATCAAAGCAGGTTTCCTGCATATCAGTTCAGACGGTTAAGTCGACTGTTGGGAAGAATAGAGAGAAAGAGGAAATGCTCGGGCCGTTGTAGAGGGTGATGGGCTTTCCAAAGAAAACACCAGATGGGCTGAGTTTGGGCCAAAGCAAGGAAGCAAATTATACAACAGGGTCTGTTACACTGTCGATGGGTCCCAACTGTAAGGAATTGTAGAATGACAGCCTTGAGTAATTGGAGACAATACTAGCTGGTAGTTAGAAGATCTGAAGAAGGCCGTTGAGAGCCAATTGCTGGATCTACCTCATTATTTTTTTTTGAACAAGTGGGCAAATGCCCACCACTTCTATTTCCATTTCAATGAAAAAGAAGTACACAACTAATTCGACCGTTAGACTCTTCATCCCCTATCTATATTATCTTTCTATTGGTACCAGTCTCTGGGATAAGAACTGGTACCACCATCCTATCTCACTTTGCTAATATTCACAAAACCCCTAATCAACAATATAGCTACATTAGCTTTATTACAAACGATTGTCTTACCATCTTTCCTTGCTAACACATTCAGGAAAGCAAAAACAAATTTTAACATCAAAAGACCCAAATTCACAAAATGCAGATTTGAATTCCTCTTCATCATATCAAGCCTTCTCGGTACCCTGCACTGCCTTCAATACGCTTTTGCATCTTCCTGTATGCTCCTCCCTACAGCTAGCTCCTTCTCCCCGATATCCCTTCCATTCCTTCAGGCTACTCTGCAGTTCCTTAGTCCAGTTTCCTGCCCAGTAATGTAATAGTGAATTAATCTCGACAACAAAACTACTAAGCTGTGATGTGGTGCAGTTTTGAAATATTCGTTTATTTCTATCCAACCAAATGGACCAAATAACTGCTGAACATAGATGTATGAAGAAAAAACCAGTGTGTTTATCTAGCTTTAAGTAAATTTTAATCAAATCCCCGATATGATTAGGCAACACCCTTATTGCTAAGGTCTCCAAAACCCATCCCCATATCATTTTCGAGTGCTGACAATCAAAAAACAAGTGTTGTATGTCTTCCATCATTGGGCAATATTCACATTCCCTTCCCCTTGCCATCCTTTGCTAATGAGATTAAATTTTACTAATATCTTCCCTTTAGCAAATAACCACAAAAAAACTTTGATTTTGAGAGGAGTTCTGAGTGACCAGATCATGTCAAATGTTTGATCTTGAGCTCCACCATCTAGCAACCAATTGTAGATATCTTTAGTCTTCACTACACCCCCTTTGTCTCCACTCTGCCATGTTATCCTGTCAACAACATCACCCTGTAGAACACAGTTCTCTACCTTATTTTGCAACATTTCCAATTGAGCCCTTGCATCCCTGACAACTGCCTCCTAAATCTTAAATTGACAACCCCCAAAGTCTTTACTTCTAACAAGCATATTTTTTTGTCATTAGCAATTTGGTATAAGCTGTGAAATTCAATACTTAGGGGAAACTCACCACTCTAATTGTCTAACCAAAAATTGGTATTCTTCCCATCACCTACCATTACCATCTTGTTAATCATCACAATACTCTCTAATGATTGAATTTCTTTCCAAAAGGGGACCATTTCTTTCTATTTCTGCTCCTTTATACTTGATTAACAAAATATCTTTCCACCACCCACTATAACTAGGACCTTTGAGTTTCCACATCCATTTACACAATAATGAGATATTCATTTCCTTAAGATTCAGTATCCCTAAGCCCCCAGCTGTTTTGGTCTACATACTTCTTTCCAATTACATAAACTATATTTTCTTTTTTTCCCATTGTTCCACAGTAAATTCCTCCTCAGTTTATCTAATGTTTTCCTTACTGTTACATGCATGCTATATATTGACATCATGTATATTGGCAGAGAAGACAGTATACTATTTATTAATGTAATTTTTCCTCCCATTGACAGAAATAGCCCCTGCCATCCCTGTAGTCTATTTTGAAATTTCTCAATTAGTGGTTCCCAATCTTTAACCCTTATTTTTTTTCCAATGTATGGATACCCCAAGGTATTGCATTGGCCACTCTTTCACTTCACAGCCAAAACTATCAGCCAATTGTTGGGATTTACACCTATCAGTATTAATTGGATAAAGATCACACTTATTAAAATTTACCATCAATCTTGATGCAGACTCATATGCAATGAATATCCATTTTAACACCTCAATCATCTTCCTATCAGCTTTAAGAAAAACTATTGTATCATCTGCATATTGCAGATTTGTGATGGCTTTGTCATTTAGAATTTGAGGTCCTAAACCACTAATTAGTCCTCTATCTCTTGCATTTTTAATCATCTTATTTAACACATCTGCTACAAGATTAAACAATATAGGTGAAATGGGGTCACCTTGTTTTAATCCCCTCTTAACTTCAAAATATTGAGATAAAGTCTCATTGATGTTAACACATGTGAACCTCCCCTTCAACAACTGCTCTATCCACAATATAATTTTTATTGGGAATTTTCTTTTTTCTAGTACATCTAATAAGAACTCCCAACATACTCTATCATAAGCCTTTTCAAAATCAATCTTTAGCACTACCCCCTCAGTTTTATCCATTTTGGTAGAGTGAACAATCTCATTTGCACATATTACATTGTCCAATATATACCTCCCTTTCATGAATGCTGCTTGAGATGGATCTAATAATTTGTTTACCACTGGTTCTATTCTCATAGTTAATACTTTGGTTATCCACTTTTAAATGCAATTGACCAAAGAAATTGGTCTAAATTTCTTAACTTCATCTGCATCTTTAGTTTTGGATATCAAACAAATCATTGACCTATTTAATTTTGATACATTTAAATTGTTATTATAAAACTAACATTTCCATTATATCTCCTTTAACTAATTCCCAAAAGTCTTGAAAGAATTTGAAATTCTTACCATCAGGCCCTGGAGTTTTCAAGCCATCTGAGTCAAACAAAGCCTTTTTGATCTCCAATTCATTGAAAGGTGCTGTCAGCATCTGCATATCCTCTTCTGAGACTTGTTCATCCTGTGACCAAAAGTCATCTTTCATCTGGATCATCTGTACCCCTGAAACACCAAAGAGGTTTTTATAGAATTCTAATATATGGCTCTGTATATCCTTCTTATCAGTACAGTCAATGCCTTCTATCTTCAGATGTGATATATTTTTCTTTTTGTTATGGTGAGAAGCTATTTTATGAAAATATTTCGAGTTAGAATCACCCAACTTTAACCATTGATTCTTTGATCTTATTTTCCAATACAGCTCATCTTCTCCATAAATGTTATTCAAAGTATTATTGGATAATATGAGTTGTTCAATTTCATCATCAAGAAGATCCCTATCTTCTTGGATCTTCTCAAAGTGAGAAATTTCATCTATCACTATTTGTTTATCTCTCTTAACCTTGCCATAATGGTTTTTTGCCCAACCATTTATTTTCTTTCTCAATATCTTCACTCTTTTGGTCCATTTGATGGCCATAT
>CAXKVX010002128.1:0-99248 GCA_964058865.1 Eleocharis quinqueflora | reverse complement strand
GTTTTGATTGATACAAAGAAAAAGAGAGAAATTCCTTTTATAACAGCTTAGATCTAGATTTTTTAGGTTTTTTACAGCTTACCGTTACATAATTGTGAGTCACCATTACATAATGGTGAATTTAAAATTCGACCGTACACTTGACTTATTCTGTTGTTTTGATTTTTTGGTCACCGTTACATAATCGTGAGTACGAAAACTGTATTTCTTGCTATTTTCAAGCTCAAATTCATTCATTTAAATTAATTCGGATATATAAAACTTTAACCGAAGACTCAAATGTGCCTTCCATCACACTTCTTGTTTGCTCTTAAGCTTCCATCTTGTTTATCCAAGCTTCTAAGATAATTTACACCTTTCTTTTCGCTTCTTGTTTGCTTGCATCCTCTTCGCTCAGGGGCAGAACCAGCGGGGGGGGGGGGGGGGGGGGCAAGGTGAGCCCCCCCCCCCCCTTTGACCTAGAAAAATTTGAACCTCTTGTTTAATTTGTTAATTAAATTTAATTAAATGGTAAGATTTTTGTTAAAATTTTGATTAAAATTGAAATTTTTTATTAAAAATGTGTATAATTTGAGCAAAATTGAATTTTGGCGTCTTTATAACATTAAAATTAGACTATACTTACAAATCGGCCCCCCTCTAACTCGGTGTTCTGGTTCCGCCCCTGTCTTCGCTCATTTAAGTGTCGAAAACAAACTTAAAAAAGAAAAACAGTTAAATTCAAGTTGTTTTGCAAATCGTTTAACCAAAAATTAAATTCGAGCCAAATTGCATGTAACGTGGATGTAGAACATGAAAACATATGGAATGCACTCTGAGCTTGTTGAATTAAATTTAAAAAAAACTACCTAAGAACCTTTCGTAAAAGAAAAGAAAATAAATAAATAAAGAGTACACCAAAGATCCATATAGTCCTAATCTTTTAAAAGAATTTCTTTTTATTTATGAGAACAATTTTGCAATTCAACATAATGTGATTCTTTTGTTGATATTTAAGTTCAATGAATGAAATTAATTATCCACGAAGCCCAAGCCAATTAGGTGAAATTAGTCTAATTAAAATTTGGAGGTATCAAACAATTCGAAGAAAAACTAAGGTAAAATATAATAGCAAGTTAAACTAGAAATTATCAGGGAAGGAAATGATTTAAAAATTAATAAAAAAATTCATACAAGTATCAAATCAATATTTAATAAATCTTCAGACAAACTTTCAATAAAAAGAACTTCAGCCAAACTATTCAATACAAAAATAAGCATAAGTAGTAAAAAAAACACTACTACAAAATTGTTTATATAACCGAGCGATCTTATATGAACAATTTTTATAGAACCTTACTTAAAAAAAACATTTTAAAAAAAATATCTCTTATATATCTGATGATTTCAAACAAACTTCATAATATCATTATATTTCTAACGTTGTGTTTTTAATTCAGGATGAGATATAAATCCATAAAAAAAATCCCTTTGTGAGAAAAAAATCACTTATTCGCTTCTTGACTGTGTTCCGATAGCCGTACAAATTCTCCTATTATCACTTTTAGTGGAAAGTTTATGACTATGGACAATTAATTATAGTGTGATTACTACTAATCATCATCGTTATCATCACCATCATCATCATCATCATCATCATCATCATCATCATCATCATATCACGTGTTTATGACTTCATTACATTACAAGATAGATGTAGCAGAATGAAAACTTATTTTAATAGTATGTAAACTTAACTAATTTACAAGCTAATAACGTGTCTATACTTTTTTACTTTATTTTTTATGAATTTATTTGAAATTTTATTTTAAACAACAGTGTTTTCAAAAACAAAATGCGCTCGACGAACGGAGGGGTACCGTCAAGCGACTAATCATTGTACAACCGATTAATCAATTGTTTGCAATCGAATTGTAGTTCAGAATTAGTAGCTAATTTAATTTTAGAATACAATATTAACTAATTTAATTTCATAATTAGTAAACAAAATTTTAAGTGTATGATTTCATAATGTTTTAGTAAGTTAAAATATAGTATTCACATATTTATTATATTTTAATTAATTTGAAATTTTAATTGACTAATTAATCGAATTTAGTGGTCAATAGACCAATTTGACAGACAATTAATCATATTTTGTGGCTTACTAGTCGTTTTTATTCTGTAGATACGAGTATGCACTATATGATTTACTCGCTGACGACGACTAATCAGACGATTAATTAGTCCTGGTTATCGATTTTAAATGGTCCAAAAATTGTCAAAATAAATATTGTTAAATTATCCACTCCTCTTATTTAATATTATAACAAGTACTTATTTTATGCATTAATAGTATTTTTCATGCCAAAGAATGGATTCTTAGCCTTTAATTTTTGGTTTGGTAGCACATCTCCTTTCACTTCTCCACCACTTACCTCCATTTTCCTTTCCTTTTTCCTTCATCTCCCTATCTACGCCGCTTTCATTTTAGTTTAAGCGTCAGAGCTAGGCGAGAGTGAAACTGAAACCCCCTCTCTCTCTCTCTCTCTCTCTCTCGCTTCTCCATCAATTCATTATTAAATAATCCATTTGTCATGTTACAAATACTGTATTCTATTGTTGTTTCTATTCCTCTCTTTTGTATTTATTTTCTCTACACAATGTCACTTGTTAGTTGCTTTTGGGGGCTGCCTTTTGTTTCTTCAATATAAATATATTCTGCTTCCCTGTCCCTGAGTTGTAAGTTGTATCTCTCTTTCTCTTTCTCTTTCTCTTTCTCTCTCTTCTTTCTTTCTTTCTCTCTGTCTCTCTCTTTCTCTCCAAATTAAGACCAAAGCAGGAACTAATCGTCTCCAGCACACCCCATTTTTGCAAAAAGCTCGAGTTTTTACGCTCAGTGTAGGCTTTATTAGAGCACAACAGAGGATTGTAAAAGAGTTATATATGATATAAGAGAGATGATGCGAACAAAGGTGAAGAGCGCAACCTCGCCGGTTAAGGGTGAAAAGCCAATGAAGGAGTCCTCGCCGCGTGCTACCGCCACAGAGGAGGAGGTATGGGAGGTACGACCCGGCGGTATGCTGGTACAGAAGCGGGGCCCAGATTCAGAAGCACCAGCCGGGCCGCCGATACCGGCAATTCGGGTCAAGGTCAAATATGCCGGGGTGTACCATGAGGTTTACATCAGCTCTCAGGCCTCATTTGGTAAGACTTGATGTCAGATTTTGATAAGATTAGTTGCATAGTGGTAGATTTGGAAGTGTTCTTTTGGTGAAAATTAATAATGTGAACTTTTCTGGATGGGTTCTGAATTTGGTGCTTAATCAAGTCAAATTGCCTAAATTGAGAAGTGTTTGGTAATCAATTCTACAATTTTGTCTGAGTTCTTTCCTGTTTCAATTTTTGGATATTTCAAGTATGAAAGTTTGGCTAGCTAGGTATTCATGTATTGGAATTGTTATAAATTATATGGGATGGAAGAGGAAATAGTATTTTTATGTGGTTATGTCGACGCATTTTACAATAATCTGTTTAGCCAGCGCAGTTTTTTAAATCCTGAAACTTATTGCATCTAGGGATTCTACTTGTTGCACTGAATAGTACAGAATTTAAAAAAAAAAAGGAAAATTGTAAGATCAAACTCCGACAAATTGTCAAAACTAGATTACAATTACAATTAAACTAATCCAACAAGTCTCAATGTACAGGTGAATTAAAGAAGCTGCTCTCTGAGAAAACCGGGCTACACCCGGATGATCAGAAATTGGTATTTAAAGATAAAGAGAGGGATTCAAAAACATTTTTGGACATATCAGGGGTAAAAGATCGATCAAAGATGGTTTGCTTAGAGGATCCCACTGCTAAGGCAAAACGGCTCATCGAACAACGTCGTACCGATAAATTAGAAAAGGCGGCCAAGTCGATTTCCAGAATTACCCTAGATGTTGATAAACTCATCACCAAGGTGCATTTGTGAACAAGTTCTTAAATTTCTTCCTTTGAGGATTAAATGTCTGATTTAATTGGTGTAAAATTTGGTTGTGGAATTAGGTAGGAATATGATTGGTAGGAAGGTGTGTTTAAGCTGCACTTAGCTGTCTTTGTTTCTGTTCTTCATCAAAATGGAATATCTTCTTGTCAAGCAACATAAGCACTCTGGAATAACTAATTCCTGCTTTTGTGTGTTTCTCCGTAGGTGACAGCAATTGAGAACATAGTGAATAAAGGAGGGAAGGTGGTTGAGTCAGATGTAATTACTCTTACCGAAACTTTAATGAATGAATTAATCAAATTGGATGCAATAGCAGTTGATGGAGATGTGAAGGAACAAAAGAAATTGCAGGTATATTCAATTATCAAAATGTTAGTTTAAATAAATTAGCTGGTATGCATTTTTGTGTGTGCTGATTTATGGTAATTTTCATATTGCAGGAGAAGAGAATACAGAAGTATGTTGAAAAGCTTGATGCAATAAAGCTTAAGAATAATGCAACTCCGAAAGCAAATGGTAATGCAACAAAACTGCGGCTACCGCAATCACCGCCAGTGTATTCACAACAACCACAATCACCACAAGTCTATTCACCTCAAGCACAGTCCCCAAAAGTGCAATCCCCGCAACCACGTGTGCAACAGCAGCGACGTGAATTCCAATCGGCAATGGCAGTCACCACAAATTGGGAACCATTTGATCTTCTTTCTTCCATGCCTTCTACCTCTTCTTCAGCCATTACTACTACCATGGCCTCCTCTACAACATCTAAAACTACTGTACCAGTGGCACCAAAATTTGATTGGGAGTTGTTCTAGCTAGTAAAAAGGGGAAACAAGTTAAAATGGAGTTGATCTTGATTGGTTGGTTCTTTTTGTTCCATCTTTCTTTATTCTTTCCTTTTCTTTTGTTTTGTTCTTGGGGTGTATATTACAAACTTTGATGAGTGTGTATGCGTGTGTATTCAGTTACTGTTCTCTTCTTCATTAAGATCATTGGTGAAGAAATAAGTGGTCCTATGATATGTTACCATCATTGCTATATAAAATTTGTTGGAAAAATATAATAGATGATATAATACATGGTACTACCAAAGTTTTTGAAAGGTGAAAAGAGATCTGATGAGTCATGGAATTGGTTGCTCTTTTTGCTTTTGAAATTGTGCTATGAACTATGATAGCTGTCCCTGCTGTGGGTTATATATCAAACAAAACTGGGGCACAACTTTGTTTCTAGATTTTATTAACTGCAGCTTATATCTTTCAGATGGTGTACCAGCTGTACCAAAAAGTTCTTGACTACAGGTTGGAAATTTATATCAACACCAACCCATTAATTAATTAACTTGATGAGTTAGATGCCATACAAAACAGAGACCACCGGTTCTATAAGAATGGAGATGAGTCCACCGGGTGGGTAGTGGGGAAATTTTTATAGAGGATAAGGATCGAAAAATTTCAACAGATAGGGTCAAAGAAATTCTAAAAATTTCATTGAGGGCCAAATTTGCGCCACTGGACTCTGGTAAGATTCGTTTTTTCTCTGATTTTCAGACATTTTTTGCAGGAGATTCGTTTTTTCTTTGATTTTCAATGCCGGATTACAATTCACTCCTCCGGTAATGTTCTATACCGAGTTACAACTTTTGAGTAACTTCTCAAATGTGCATCTTCTCTGAAAATTCCAGTTCAACTTCTCACAACAGGGGGTTCGAACCCAAGCCTCTCTCAAACTCAACGCTTCTAACTCAAACCCTTTGCCACTAGATCATTTATATTTCTCGTGAAATATGAGACTAAAAAATTACTTGTACCTTTCATTATTATTTTCGTAGAATATTAATTATTTATTATTATTAATATAACTATTATTATTACTATTATTATTATTATTATTATTATTATTATTATTATTAACAGTGAACTATATTTTGTTTAATTTCTTCTATATTATTTATTTTATTATTTCTTCATATATCTATTTTATTTTGTATCATTATTATTTTTTGTAAATGTTTTATTAAGTTTAATAACCTTGATTACATTTTTTTCCAGATAGAAGCTTAAGAGCGCAACTAATACTTACGTTCTTGATCTTCTTTGAAATTTTTAGGGTCTCTTTAGCCTATCTGTTGAATATTTTTGGTTCTTGACTCTCTATGAAAATTTTCCATAGTGGGAGCAAGAATCATAATGAACCTAAGTTTGGACCAAATTAACAGTAATAGTCTAAGAGCCCTAAAAAATGCTACAAATGACCGGAGAAGCTATTAACATTAGCACCCCTAATTTTATCCAATATTTTATTATTTTCTTCTATTTTCTTCTTTGTACTAGCATCACTTCGATGCAGGAAATAGAGACGATATTGTTAGTCACGTCTCTAAGAAATCGAAATAATTCTGAAATTTTTAAAGAAGTCATAGTTGAAATTCGTTTAGGGGCGCTATTGCTAATCGTGTTCCTATTTTAATTTTTTTTGAAAACATACAAGTAGAAAACAGAAAAATTAATAAAATAATCGAAGAATTTTAAGACGTTATTGTTAATAGCACCCCGACCATTTATAATTTTTTTATAACATTAGACTATTACATATAATTCGATTCATAATTAGACTCTTTATAACATTTTCCGTAGTGGGACTTTGGAGGTCAATCACACTCAGGCACAACAATGCCTTTTGGAGGTATTATAGGCTAATCATTTTATTTTATTATCTTGATAAATAATAAACTTCCGAGTTAGAGGGATCTCTCGGTTGGTTGTGTACTGTGTTACTCGGATACTTCAAATATCTTACTGCATTCGTATTCGATATTTGTCGCACTCGTATCCGATACGATTCTCGTGCGATACTTCATGTGATAATTAGTGTGTATTTTTTAATTGTTGTTTCCTCACATTGTCGTAAGGTTGAAGTCACTTTCCATCAAAAGACATATTACTCCTACATCTTATTCTCTCTTGTGTATAATAATGATTTTTATTATATATATTCACTTATATATTATTTTTCAAGATATTAAATTATATTTTTACTTAAAATTTAATATATATTAAGCTGTACTCGTATCTAAGATTTTTTAGAATTATCATATCGTTGCACCCGTATCGTATCGGATACAATACGCGCACTTGCACTCGTGCAACTATGTTGTGCACAGAAACCCAAGATGCTTTTCTTCTTTGATTAGTGGGGTTAGGAAAGCGAACTCATATCTCCTGAAATGCCTCACTGAAATGGGCAGCGGGCCTCTCTAAATTCTCACCGCAGTTACAGCGTCGTACTCTCTCCGTACAGTAATTGCTACAGTACCAACACACAAAAAACTGTCCATTTCTGTTTTGAAATGACTAACTATTTCAGGAAATACGGATTCTAGGAAAGCGGTCTCCTGTTCTTCTATGCTCTTTCTCATGTGGTTTCTATTCTATTTTCTACGGCTACTATTCCTTGCCTTATTCTTTTGCATCTCAATAAGAAGAAACATGTGAGCATCAGTCTCAATCTACAAGGAAAAACTAAAGAAAAATAAATTCAGATATGTATAGAAAAAAGAATCATTTACATAAATATTTTTGTAAGAATTCAAATGCGTTCTCCTAATGGCATTAAATAGTACAAGACAATAAGGAAAAATTCAGATAATAAGGAACTGTTGATACTCAACATTAGTAATTAATTCACTAATTATATTCTCAAATTTTCTTTTTGATTTTCTGATTTGTTTGTGAATGTGTTGTATGTCTACAAACAATGAATAAAAAAAATGAGGCCAACTGACACTGACAGTGGATACCAATGATTTGCAGAGTGGACCTCAGAAGCATCATGCCATGTTAAACATGAACAAGTGAGGGTGCTCTTTTCATATATATATTTTTATGGTGGTAAGAGTATTATAAATTTTAAATTTTATAATTATAGCAGGTAAGATAATTTGTTTATTTGAAGAGTTAGTATCTCGTGCATGCATGCTTCCATCCATTGGAATTTGGAAGGGAATTTTGTGCCACTGTGATGAATTCACTTGAATTATAGAACAATTGAATAGTAATTTGAAAATTTAATAAGTTTTATTCAAGAACTCGAAGCAGTTGATAGAAAAAGATAGAAACAATGTTTAAGAGAAAATTTGGCAAAATTACCAACAATCTCATTTCTCCGCCTAATTGCCTTTATATATGAGGCAAATTACATTAACTATTTTTTTAAGAAAAAATTCCTTAAAAGGCACTTAAAAAAAATTACATTAACTAATTACTAAAGTAAAAGATAAAAGTAAAGAAACAAAGAGATTCTACTTTTGACA
This sequence comes from Eleocharis quinqueflora, assembly GCA_964058865.1. Classification (NCBI taxonomy): domain Eukaryota; kingdom Viridiplantae; phylum Streptophyta; class Magnoliopsida; order Poales; family Cyperaceae; genus Eleocharis; species Eleocharis quinqueflora. The sequence goes on along the minus strand of CAXKVX010002128.1, from coordinate 90,960 downwards.
GCCGACGGCTCGCACAGTGCCTTCTAAAGAATTTTTGCATAAAGGGTCAGAGAAATAATTTTTTTTACTAATAAGACCAACTACTTCTTGAAAATATCACAGAGGATTAATGCCGAAACTAATACTTGCATCCCTAAGCTTTTTAGGAGCCTAAAGTGTAAATTTTTTACTGTAATCTTAAGAGAAATACACGAGTGTTGGGAAAAAAATCGAAAAGTTTAAGGGCACAAGTATTGGCCCTTTGTGAAATTTTCAGAGTGTCTTTGGTCCTATCTGTTGAAACAATTTGCTCTGTGACCTTCTATAAAAATTTCTCCCTTCTAACAACCTCATTCCTCTTTTCCTTTATATTGTGATTAGGGCTGTCAACGCAACACGTCTTGCACATTTTATTTTATTTTTTTTTTGAGAAAAAGAAGGGGGTAGATTCCCCCTAATTTCATTGATCAATAAGTAATTATTACAGTACGTATTTACATATGCCTATGAACCGAGTGAACTCAGCGATGAGTGCAATTCATATAATGAAAAATGCAAAAAAGAAAACAGTTGCGTGAGGGATTAGCCCAGCTGGTCTCCTTCCAGCACTGTCGATGTTCGGATTAATTGCTTCCATAGAACCAATTGTTGTTTTCTTCTTCCACTTCACCAGCGGTTGCGTAGCAGTTTTGATATTTCTCAGCGAATAGTCGTCTGCAGCGTTCACGCCACAATACAAAGTTCGTCACTATTTCCAGTTTAGCCCAAGGAGTGCTGTGGTGTTGCAGCATGAGCTCACACGAGTTGTTGCCGGTGTATATGCCAGATAGATGACTTGAGGAGTGTCGTTGCAAGATAAAGGTTCTAACTGAATGTGCGTAGGGGCAGGTATTGAACAGGTGGTTGGAGGATTCTTCATCAGCACGACACATGAGACAGATGCTCGGTAACACCCATCCTCTCAACCTCAGATTGTCCGCCGTCGTGAGTCTGTTTCGGAGCATTAACCAAATGAATACTTGAACTCTGAACGGTGCTGGGATTAGCCATATGCTTGCAAACGTGGGAGAGATGGAAGGGGTGTCGATGAGAAATTGATATGCCGACTTACTTGAGTATAGGCCATTGGTTGCTCGTATCCAGATCATGGTGCCGTCTGCTTGCGTCGTGCATGCTTGATAGTGGGGTATTATTTTGTTAATGCTACTCCAGAAAGGGGTTGTAGGTCTGTACTCCCAGGGAGGCGTCTCTCTGTGTATATACCACCACATTCCATTTTCCGAATTCCATTTGTGAGGCCATCTTAGGAGGAGGCTTACATTTGCAGTGTGCAAGTCTCGTACACCTAGTCCGCCTTTTGATTTGGGTTTTGTGACTATTCTCCAAGCAACCATGGCGATGCCTTTCCGGCTTAATGCTCCTTCTTTGTGCCCGTGCTAGATGAATCTACGTCGCACTTTGTCAATTTCCGCAATGACATTTTTAGGCAGTAAGAAGACCATCATGAAGTACGTCGGCATTGCTGATAGGACCGCATTACAGAGGGTTATTCTTCCACCAATTGATAGCTGAGATGCCTTCCATCCCGACAGCTTTCCTTTGATTCTTTCTACGAGCTGTGTGTAGTCTGACTTGGAGAGTCGCTTGTCCTTGAGTGGCAAGCCGAGGTACTTGATCGGTAGGGTTGTGGGGTTGCATTGCAGGAGGGTCGATAAATGCTCAGCGCGGGTAGGGGACGCTGCTGTGAGAAGTAATTCCGTCTTGCTTAGGTTAATGTGCAATCCTGATATGCTGGTGAATATCCCCAAGATCAGCTTCACTAATTTGATCTGTTGCTGCTCTGGTTTGAGGATGAGCAAAGTGTCATCCGCGTAGGTCAGGCAGACAGGGTACATCGGGGCTATTGGCTGGATGAGATTCTGTGAAGCTAGGCGTTGCAACCATGTCGGTAGGAAATCTGCAGCTAAGACGAATAGAATAGGCGCCAGTGGATCACCCTGTCTGACTCCCCTCCTGAGTTGAATTTTCCTTCCCGCCACCGAGTTTACTACTACTCTTGAACTTCCTGGTAATATTAGATTTTTCATCCAGAGTATCCATCGCTGGGGGAAATCCTTGGCTCGTAATGTTTGCAGCAGAAAATCCCAGCTTATCGTGTCGAAGGCCTTGGTGATGTCCAGTTTCAGAATTGCAATTTGCTTGTTTTGCTTGGTCGCCTCATGTATAATTTCCTGTGCTTGTAGGAAGCCCTGAAGTATATTCCTGCCTCTTACGAAAGCTGTTTAAGCCTGATTTACTAGTTTCTGGAGTCCCAGTTGAATCCTTGATGCGAGGATCTTTGATAGGATTTTCTGAATGCCATTTACCAGGCTTATCGGTCTGTAATCAGCTGGAGATTGAGGATGCTCTGATTTGGGCACTAGCACGATGTACGAATCGTTTAGCGGCTGCATAGTTTGGTGAGGCTCCCCTAGTACTCTCTGGAATGTCTGTAGCAGATATGGCAATAGGAGGTCGAGGAATTTTTTGTAGAATTCTGCCGTGAAACCGTCCGGTCATGCGGCCTTGTTTGCCCCTAACGATTTGATCGCTGCCTTGATTTCCTCTTCCGTGAGCTCCTTGACTAGTGCCTCAGATTCGGCTTGTTGGCAGCGAAGGTCTTGGAATAGGTTCTCCATGTTAAAATATTGGGAATCGTTGCTAGTTGTGCCCATGAGTTTGCAGAAGTAGGTAAAGAATACTTTGGCCTTGTTTTTTTTCTGTCGTCACCTCACACCCATTGTCCTGTATGGACTGTATCCAGTTTCTTCTTTTCTGCGCTGAGGCAATTGAATGAAAGAATCTGTTGTTCTTGTCCCCTAATTTTACCCACTGTCTTTTGGCTCTCTGTCTCCAGAGGGCTTCTTCGTCTTTGTGCAGATCCTTAGTGCGATGTCTGATGAGGTCTCTCGTTAGGTTTTCTAGCGGAGTGAGTGCTCGTCGTTCCCCTGCTCTGTCCAGCCAAGCTAGTACCATGTAGCAAGCTTGGAGGTTTTGTTTGATGTTCCCCACCCTGCTTTTTTCCCAGTCTTTGATGGCCTTCCTCAAAGAGGTGAGTTTTGATGCCAGTTCTACCGGTGTTGATGCCGCGGCCTGACTGTTCCAGACAGAGATGACCGTCTCATAGAAGTCTGGCTTAGATAACCATAGGTTTTCAAAACGGAAGGTGTTTGGTAGTGGAAAAGTCGTCTGGAATTGACAGAGTAGGGGGCAGTGGTCAGAGACTGCTGCTGAGAGGGCCGTCTGCTTCGTGTTGGGGAATTTGTTACTCCATGCCACATTTATTAGGAATCTGTCAAGGCGGACGAAAGTCGGGTTCGGTCTCTCGTTTGACCACGTGTATTGGCGGCCTGAGAGTGGAATGTCTATCAGTTCAAGTCCACTGGTTAGTTGCTGGAAATGTCGATTGGGTCTTCTTCCTTCATTGGATCTGTCCGCTCGACTCAGTGTTTGGTTGAAATCTCCAAACACTACCCAAGGGGTGTCTTGTGCAGGCCTGTTGCCAGCTAATTCGGAGAAAAAATTACTCTGTTGTCGTGCGTTACAAGGTCCATAAACCCCTGTTACCTGGATGGTGGATCCATCTTGGTTAGAGGTGAGCGTGATGTGGATTGTGTGGTCTGCCACCGTTGACGCTATTTTTTTGTAGGTGTCAATGTTCCAAGCCAGTAAAATTCCGCCCGCTGAGCCAGTGGACGGTAGCGTGATGTGTTCGTCGTACCTACTCCCAATCGCCTGTTTTATCATGATCAGGTCCATGTTTGCCATCTTGGTTTCTTGCAAGCAAACAACTTCCGGTTTGTTGAGTGATATAACCGCCTTTACTTGCGTTCTTTTATCCTGGTCGTTGAGACCTCGTACATTCCAAGATAAAATTGATTGTGTTCTACCAATACTTGTCATGAGTTTGATTAAAAGTTCATCAAAAGAGTAGCAGCAATAAAAGAGGATGTCAAAATACATCATAGGTAAGATTGTCTGAGACTACCAAAACACTAGATAGTTCATTGTACTAAAAAGCAACAGAGAAAAACAGACATAGCCTTTTGCTGAGGCGGCTCTCTTCTTCCGCCGGTTTCCCACCATCATAGGTAATGCTTGACGCCCCGGATTTCGACCTCCTGCAAGGCCATAGACTCTACCACCGGAGTTTTTGGTCGGTCCCTCTCTTCTTCTGCCATTGCTGCCTCTATCTTCCCTTCAATGTCTGCAGTGATCTCTAGCCCAGTTGAATGCAGAATGTCATGTACCTGATACTTGGTGAGTGGTTGGTCCTGATCCGATAGGACAAGCGGTGCTGGAGCAGAGGCTTTCCTTTTCCTCTTGGATGAACTTGTTTGGGTGGGGGTTTCTGGTTGTTTTCCGGCAAGCCTTGGGCTGCGGCGTAGAGTCTTCTTTGGGGCCTGCGGGGCCGGTGCTGCTTTGTAGAGGACAATGGCGGTCTGTGGGTTAAAGGGATGATCCAGTGGGGTGGTGTTAGGTGCGGGAGTCTTCTCACTAGCTTCATGATGAAACAAAATCATCCAGTTTGGCATATACACCACGCAAGACTCTCTCACTAGCTTCAGAGTACAGGAATGGCCGGGCCTGTACTCTGAAGCTAGTGAGAGAGTCTTGCACATTTTAAAGTTTCGTTTCATCATGACGCAACGTTAAACGTAAGAAAATTTTGTTGCATTTGTTAAACCAAATGTAAGATGAAAATGATTTTTGTTACGTGTAGTTAAACACAACGTAAAGGCAAGTGGTGTGTTACGTTTCGTTTTAGTCGTTTCTTGCGTCATGCTTATATGAAGAATATAAAATCATGCTTATATAAAGTTGAAAAGTATTCTGAAAAGTTGTAAATAATATAAGTAACTAATCTGTCGATCTTCTCGAAGAGTAAAGTTCAAAGATAGTAATTAAATAATGCTGATATAGTGCCTTTTGGACTTATAGTGCCTTTCAGTGCCTTTTCGTTTCCTCTCCTTCTTCTAAAGCATGTCGTGTCTCTTCTTCTCAAGTAATTTTTGCACAAGATAATTTCATCTAAAGCACGCCCTCACGTCGTGTATCTTCTCCTAAATCACGCCCTCAAACTGTCACTCTTCTCAAGGTAATTTCATCTTCCTTTTCTCTTAAGCGTTCTCTTAAGATTGCTTAACAACGCATTTCAATGTTCACTGTTCATTTGTTCGAAATAATGTAAACGCAACGTTCAATGTCCATTATTATTATTCCAAAATTGGAAATTATTATTTTGCAATTAGTTCACTATTCAGTTAAATTTATTTACTGATCGTTTTTACTATTTGGTTAAATTTAAGTTATTTGGTCTTAGGATTTAGGTTATAATCACTTATGAGTTGGTTTATGATTTAGGGTTTAGAGTATAAATGTATAATCGTTTAAGTAGTTATATAGACAGACCAATTATAGTTAGTTGTTAACTGATCGCTTTTAGTTTTTACAATAACTGATGGACCTCCTTGAAAAATCCAGGCATGTCGTCTAGATCCTCCTGGAGAATATTCATCCGTGGAGTTGGGTGTATCTCGATTTCTAAAAGATGGTCAAGGACCTGGACTGGTTGTTATCGGTACTAGCACCAGCTTCATACAACAAGAAGAGAAAAATGTACAGTAAGTGCAATGGCAAGGACACTAGCACCAACACCAGCAAGGGCAATGAGAAGAAGAAGTTCAAGAGAAACTCTGAGGATGAACTGTGGGACACCACATTTGAGTCTATCTCAAGTTTAAGTTCAGATTCAGATTCAGCTTCAAGTTTAGTTGATTTAGATGTTTTGATCGACTTGAACTCTGATGATACTAGTGATGAAAAGACCAATAAATGAGAGCGGTCATAGTACTGAAACAAAACACTATGCCAAATAGTAATTATTGCAACAAATTAATGCAACAGACCGACTGACTTGATCATTACCTAATGCAACCGATTAATCTTATCGTATCAGATCCAGTGGCTGCCCGATAAAAAGCTTTTTGCTACGAACTACTGCAACCGACAAAACTCCTATTCCTCGTCGTCGTCCCCCCCCCCACCCACCCCCCCAACACACGATCCATTAGATTCAATAAACAACTCAGATTTGTTCTCTTACCTTGATGACAGATTGCATCATACTTTTATCATCTCCCCCAATTTCGATGTTCTCAGATCGAAAGCGCCGCACCGATCTTCACGCGCTGCGCCACTGCCATCATCATCGTCGAGCACCACCCCGTCTCCGACGATGTCCCTCCGGCCGCTGCTGTCAATGGACGTGTCAAGCTCATGATTAGCTATGGCGGTCGGATCCAACCTCGACCTCAGGACAACCAGCTCTCTTATCTCAATGGTGAAACCAAGATCCTCTCAGTCGATTGCTCCACTCCAAGCTTGCATCTGTCGCCGGCTCTGACAAGATTTGCGTCAAGTACCAGCTCCCTGGTGAGGATCTTGATGCTCTTATCTCTGTTACGGTTGATGAGGATCTGGAGAATCTGGTGCTCGAGTTCGATCCACCCCTCGTCTTAGGGTTTTTCTCTTCCCGATCAATCCCTCGCCTGCTTCCCCTGCTCTCCTCGAGCCGAAACAGGAGCATCACTGGTTCGTTGATGCTCTCAAGTCCATTCCGCCTCCTGTACCAGTATCCAATGGTCAGGTCAGTCGTGATTAACTCTTTGGACTAGACAATGGATTTGTTCTGCCTCCAGCCGTAAAGGTCAAGGATCCAAAACCGCCTGAGCAGCTGGTCCCACGTGACAGTGCCACAGTTGAAATTCCTGTCAAGGAGGATCGTCAAATAGGGTCAGACCTGTCCCCGGGTGGATCTCCTCCTGAGATACAAAGACAAATTCAAGAACTGGAGAAGCTCCAAGTTACTGATAACAACCCCTGGTTTAGATTTTTTTGTTGTTCTGGTACAGTTGCAGGTCCTGAATCAACAGTTGCATCAGATTTTGTTCTGTCAGTGCTACTTCTGTCTCGTCACAGCCATATCGAATGCCAGATCGCGAACCTCAACCCATGGCTATCTGCCTCACCACACACAGCTTTGCGAATTGATCAAGCAACTTGCTGTCAAGATGGAGCAGATGCATAGCGGAGCTTGATATATTGCTGCAAATGTTCGTCACTGGCAACAAATTTCGTTGGTTGTGAAAATATTCTTTTGCAACCAAATAATACATATTGCAACCAATTTTTTGATTGCCCGAAAGTATTAATGTAGTGAAAGTAAAAAATAGTTTCCAGAAAGGATTTTTTTGTTTGTATAGGTTTACTCTTATTTTTTTGTTGCGTTTGAATAGAGTTTACATGAGCTTTTTGTTTGTAATCCTTAATATTATTATAGGTAAACAATTATGTTATGGTAATGAAACAATTAATTTCAATGTTAATATGTTATGTTTTTATGTTTTGATTAGATTTATTTGTTGTTGATGTGACTTTAATGTTGATGTGGCTTTAATGTTGATGTGGGTTTATCTATAATTTTTCGTATTTTTCATGTTTTTTTCAATAAATATTTTAGCTCTGTTGTGCACTATTAGTAGAAAGACTTTAAACGTGAAAAAATCAACATTTTGCACGTTTTGCATTTTTAAATAAACGTAAACGCAAACGCAAGGAAATTTTTTTAAACATGACGTAAGACGCAAGAGCAAAACCCTTACTGATGGTGGTTAAGTCATGGTGGTCTACACTTGAATAACCATGATTCAGGAAGCATGATTCAGTTGGAAGATCCAGGCCCAAGTCAGATTTACAATTAATTTCCGAAACATCTTTCTGGACAGATTTTGAACGGAAAAGTATTTTGGGCATAACTTTCTCATACGTGCTCCAAATTAAGTCTTTTAAAATTCTGTGGATATCTAACAAAATGGACTACAACATTTGTGTTTTGAGTTTCTTAAAATTCCAGACGCTTCTATGACATAAATGTGTGCCAATTGAACGCGGTCAAGCACAATAATTCTAGGCAGAAGCAACATTTAGTACCACCTTTGGAGTTTGTGACATTTTATTAAAGCTCCCAAAATTTTAATCATATATTCTGAGTTTCTAGGATAGTCCTTTGTGTATCTCTATGTTTAATTTACTATGTTTTTTGTAATAGGAATAGTAATTAAAGTTATTTTAATTATGTAAGATCTTTCTAGACTTGTAAGATGGCTATATAACCCCCCTAGCAGAAATGTAAGGGATTCCAGTTTAATACATGAAAAGTTTATCTTGAGTTGCATGAGTTTATCTTATCCTGCTGTGAGTTGAGAGTATCATCCAGTTGTGATTTTATCGTTGAACATGTGTATGTGTCCTTGGACAATTCTACCTCGAATTCTATCAGTTGGTATCAGAGCTGCATGCGAAGGATGGTGCGACGTAGTGCTCGTATCAATCTTCCTAGAGGAAACCAGCAAGACAATCAAGATATTGAGTTTAACGAGTTGAGGCAGCATGTGCAAAAACTCCAAGAGCGTCTAACTTGTAAGGCGCTGGGCACAATCGCGATGATTCCTATTATGGCTCAAATGGCGAAATATATCGTGACGATGATGAGTACAACCCCTTCCACGACAATCACATTGTGACGTCCAGTGATGAAGAGGCTCCCCGTCAACAACAAACCCGAAGGAACCAGCATGTCCGACAGGCTTTTGATCTAAAGGCAGATATTCTGGTGTATGAAGGCCGTATATAACCCGATGAGTTCATAGATTGTCTTAACATGGTTGAACGTGTCTTTGAATACCAAGATATCACTGAAGCAGAGAAGTTGAAAATTGTTGCCATCAAATTGAAGAAACATGCATTTATTTGGTGGGAGCAGCTAAAGATGAAGCGAGCCCGTGAGGGTAAGCAAAAAATCATAACTCAGGAAAAAATGGTGAAAGAGTTGCGAAAGAAGTTTCTACCCGAAGGATACTTACAAGAGGCATTTCTCAAACTACACAAATTTGTTCAAGGCGATAAAACTGTGGCAGATTACACCGAAGAGTTGGATCATCTCATGCTCAAATGTGGTGTTGTAGAACCAGAAGAACAAATCATTGCACGTTATCTTCGTGGACTACGCAAGGAGATTCGTGATGTGGTAACACTACAACCTTTTATTTCTTATCATGATGTCTTCAAACTTGCCACAAAAGTTGAAAATCAATTCAATGAGAAAGGAGCCAGAAAATCAGCAAGCTTTGGTGGTTAATGGAACATTTAGTCATGGTTATCCAACAAACAGAGAGCAGTTGACAATCATCAAAGCCAGTAGCAAGTAAGGTGACTCAACCTCCAGCAAAGTCTGTGTCGGCTGGACCTTCTAAACCGGCGCCAAAAGTTGTTCGATGTTATTGATGCAAAGGGTATGATCACATGATGTCAGTATGTCCAAATCAACGAGTATATACCATTGTTGAAGAACCTTTAGAAGAGGAGCACGTGGATTTTGATTCTCCACCCATTTTTGATGAGCTAACAGAAGATGAGGATGTCATCTATGGAGATCGAGTGAGATGTTGGTGACTAGGCGTGTGTTAAATTCCAACTCGATTAGAGATGATGTATGGCTTCGCAACAACATCTTCCACATGTACACGAGGCACTTCACATGGAAAGATATGTGATGTTATCATTGATAGTGGAAGTTGTGAGAATGTTGTTTATGAAACTATGGTGTAAAAACTGCCAGTCAAAATTGAAAAGCACCTAAAACCATACAAACTTTCTTGGTTACAAAAGGTAAATTGGTGCAAGTTGACCAACGTTGTTTGGTTGATTTCTCTATTGGTGAAAAAGTATCGAGATAAAGTATGATGTGATGTGGTCCCTATGGATGCTTGTCATTTACTTTTGGGAAGGCCGTAGCAGTTTGATAGAAATGTACATCATGACGGTTTGAAGAACACATATTCTTTTGATCTGAATGGTGTTAAAATTATTTTGGGACCTTCTAATATGGACATAAAACTGAAACCAACCGTTAAAGACAGCAATTTTATTCTCTCAAAATCTCAATTTGCTGAAGTTTTTGAAGAATTATAAATAGTTTTTGCATTGGTAGCAAAAGAAGTTAAGGAGCAAAACCAAAAAATTCCAAAATTGTTGCAACCTCTACTTGAATAGTTCCAAAATCTTGTACCCGATAAAATTCCAGCAGGGTTACCTCATATGAGAAGTGGGCAACACTGCATAGATCTTGTTTCTGGTGCAGTTTTGCCAAACAAGGCAGCCTACCGAATGAACCCAACAGAAAATGTCGAATTTCAGTGGCAAGTAGATGAGTTGTTGAGCAAAGGTTTGGTACGAGAAAGCATTAGTCCTTGTACAGTTTCAGCCTTGCTTATTCCAAAAAAAGATGGTTCATTTCGCATGTGTGTGGATAGTAGAGCGATTAATAAGTTTACTATAAAGTATCGCTTTCCTATTCCTCGCCTTGATGACATGCTAGATCAACTTCATGAAACTAGTGTGTTTTCAAATATTGATCTTAGGAGCAGTTACCATCAGATTCGCATGAGACCTGGTAATGAATGGAAGACGGTGTTAAAAACCTGTGATGGATTGTTTGAGTGTTTGGTGATGCCACTCAAACAATCTAATGCTTCTAGTACTTTCATGAGACTAATCAATTTAGTGTTTAAGCCTTTTATTGGCAGATTTGTGGTGGTCTATTTTGATGACATACTTGTTAGAAAATTGGGGCTTAAATCCCAAGACTAAGGTCAAACAATAAGGCGGAAACGTTTACAATCAACAAATTCAATTTAAAGCTTTTAGACCTTAATGACCTAGCCAAGAGTTAAAACAAGCAAGTTCTAAAATAAATATAGCAACTCACAAATGAAAGAGAAAGGTAATAAAGAGAGAGAGAGAGCAAGAGCAATCAAGAGAACTCAAAGAACACGCGATGTAACGTGGTTCGACCTATCAAATAACTAGGCCTACGCCTACGAGTCTCCCGGAACCAAATCTTCCTTCTGGGTCCGATTTCACTATCAAAACAAATGTTCTTTATAATATGCGGAACCGATCTTTGATTTCTTCTAAACCAATAAATCAATCTTTGACTTCTAGACCAATGCAAGGGGCTACACCACTCTACACGGTAAACAATCTGATTGACAACACAATCAAGGACAGGGATGCACTACTTGACAACACAATGTAGTGCACCAAAGGCTAAGATCTAGCTAAAGAAAAGATCTCGGATTGATAATTAGACTATAGGTGCTATTCTAATATTCTCAAGTTTAGGTAGCTGAAGGAGAAAATTCTTTGGCTTTTTTTTATGCTCAATTTGATGCTTGGAAGAAGCTTGTAGGTGTGATTGATATCCTACTGGTCTGTCTCTGCATTGTTTATAGGCTGGGCATTTCTTGAGATCTTGATTCCTTCAAAATCAACTATAACATTACAGAAGTTCTGTGACGCGTTGCTAGAATCGTTATAATAGGTTGCAATTCTTCCTTAGTTGCCCTTCTATGCATCTACAACTGTCCTTTGGGCCATTTTCAGTAGGAACCCGTTACAACGGATTGAGAACCCGTTATTATGGGTTATGAGGCATTATAATGCCTTAAGGAAGCGTTACAGTAACGCTGCTCTCTACCAATTTCCAAGCTTTTGTTTGCCTCTCTCCTCCTTACTCGTTGTGACGGGTTCTGGAGCGTTATGGTAACGCTTTGCTCTATGAATCATTGTGAATCCATACCTTGATGTCTTGAGCATGTCTTGACTTGTGTTAAGCATGTTTGAGCATTGTTTGAGCATGTGCAACATCATATTGTACTTAATTTAACCTACAACTTCACCAAAATTCATGTGCAAGGTTAGTACCGATTTATTTTGCAAATTATCAAATAGAGATGAGTTTAATCCAACAAACTTCCTCTTTTGGAAAATTGTAAAACAATATGAGATGTGCATATGAAGTGATGCACATCATTACATTTCTCCCTCTTTTGCAAATAATGGGCAAAATGCTCAAACAAGATAAGCTCCCCCTTAATTTAATACGTATATTCATACAAGTCAAGTAAAATGCAAATCATAGTCTTTAAGGATTCGAACCATCCATAGAATTTGGGTGCAACAACTACCCGCAGCTATATATTCTGCCTCGACCGTAGAAAGAGCAACCAATGTTTGCTTTTTACTAGACCAAGATACTAAGGACTCACTCAAGAATTGGCAAGTTTCACTAGTGCTCTTCCTATCTACCCGATCACATGCGAAATCTACATCGGTGTATCCAATCAAGTCAAGTTCGATGGTTCTACCGTACCATATATCCAAATTTATAGTACCTTTAACATACCACAAGATTCTCTTAACGGTCGTAATGTGTGACTCCTTTGGACATGCTTGAAATCTTGCGCATAGACATACAACGAACATGATGTTCGATCTACTTGCGGTGAGATAAAGAAGACTTCCGATTATAGCTCGATAAAGTGAGATGTCTACCGGTTTACCACACTTATCAACTCCAAGTCGAATGTTAGTTGCCATGGGCATTTTCATAGGTTTGCTTTCTTTAACATTGAATCGTTTGACTAATTCCTTAGCATACTTGGATTGGTTGATGAAACTTCCTTCTGTTTTGATTGATTTGTAGTCCAAGAAAGAAGTTAAGCTCTCTCATCATAGACATCTCGAATTCCTTGCTCATAAGTTTTGAAAAATCCTCTGCAAGAGAAGGGTTAGTAGATCCGAAGATAATGTCTTCTACATAAATTTGTACTAGAATAATATCCTTGATATTTCTTTTTGTAATAGGGTTGTATCTTTTAAACCGCTTTTAAAATCGTTATCAATTAGTAATGTGCTTAATCTATAGTACCTTGCTCTAGTAGCTTGCTTTACGCCATATAAATCCTTGGGTAGCTTATAAACATGGTTGGTGAAAGAAGAGTGTTCAAAACCTTTAGGATGGAAAACATATACCTCTTCATTTATGAATCCATTCAAAAATGCACATTTAACATCCATTTGGTATAACACAAACTTCATATAAGAAGCACAAGCAAAAAGCTTTCAAATGGACTCTAACCGTGCTATGGGTGCCAATGTCTCATCATAGTCAACCCCCGCTTGTTGAGTATATTCTTTTGCAACAAATCGTGCTTTGTTTCTTATAATATTTCCAAACTCATCCTTTTTGTTCTTATATACCCACTTGTTCTTATTATTGTCCGGTTTGAAGGTTTTCATACCAAACTCCAAACTTTGTTTCGTTCAAATTGGATAAGTTCTTCTTGCATAGCAATAATCCAATTTGGATCTTGGTTCGCCTCCTTAAAATGAGTGGGCTCAAGTTGTGACACAAAAGCACAATGAGATACCATACGACTCAACCTAAAACAAGTTGTAACTCCAACTCTAGGATCACCTACGACATTACCTAAACGGTGAAAATTAACCGCCTGAAGCACTTTGGGTATTTGATATCTGATTGAACTTGGTGAGACATCCTCCCTTTTAATTTCTTCATTTAGTATATTTCCTTCTTCTTCATTGATGTCTAACTCTATTAAAGGTTCGTCGTTTAATGCAATATGCTCTCCCTCAATTTCTTCATCATGGAAATTCGAGCTCCCTCAATTTTTTGTTTAAAGCAACATGCTTGCATACAAAAACACTGTAATGTTGAGCAGCATGCAATTATTTTTTAACGATCTACAAATAATATTTTAATTAACTCGCTCGTACAATTCCTAGATCCACAAATTGGTTATATGTAACAATGTCTCGACCGACTCATCTTCGGATGCACAAACTCAGTTTTCTATACATAAAGTGTTCTTCGATCATTGGCATGATTACTTTGTTAGCAAACGCAACTTGTAATGACTTGTTTTAAAGGCTAAAATAAACATTTCCCGTCAAATTGTCTAAGACAATTGCAAGTAATATTTTCGGATAACCTTTAAAGTATGTATACAAAAATTCTTAAGTGATGGCAAACATATATGTGACTTTTCTTAAGTCATATTTGGTTAATTAACTTGCAATTGCATATTCTTTTGTATAAAAGTGCATGATCTACGTGGAATCTTGTTAAACACGGCACAATATCCCTAGAAAGTGTACCTAGTTATTCTTGTTAAGAATTCATCGAGATCAATACTTGAAGGCAATTAAATTAGGCTGCAAAGAACCATAGTGAATATGCCGAGCTTCGGACATTCTTCATTATACAAAACATAATGAGACAACAGATTAAGTTGATAATAACATGCATCATTTTTATTTAGGATAGATTCTTTTTAATGCACACAAACACTGAATTTTATTTGTTCACCATCTTGGTGGTTGCTAAAGCAACAACCAACAACACTTTGAAAAGCAATAAACATCCTCCTCAAACTCATTGTGATTTTTCCAAATCACTTGGTAGGATAATAAGGCTCAATGGCAATACCACACAACCCTGCTGTGCTAGAAATGTCCTTCTTCATCTTTATGTATCCATAATCGCCCCAAGACGTGCCCCATGAGTTTCTGACATTCCAATAGTGTGTAGTTGCGCTGTTGTTGTATCCAACTACTGCCACGCCATGGTCTAGGTTTGTCCCGCATGGACCGGTAAAAATTCCACTCTTGTAAAGCTGGAAAGCAGAACCACTTGCTTCAATGGCTACGGAAACAACCTGGTTTGCAACGGCGTTCATGAGAGCATACTCGCTGTATGGGGTGACACCAACGTAGCCAGTGATGGTAACCTGACGATGAGATTTCTTAACGGTGTTGCAAGTGCCTTGGTAACCGGTGTATGGGTAGTCGGTCGAATTTGTGATGCCACCGTTACTTTTCACCCATTGAAAGGCATAGTCCATGTATCCTCCGTTGCACCCGTAACAAGTAGTAACACAGTCCACCAACTCTTGCTCAGAAAGTTTTACCAAAGTTCCGGTTCTGATTTTGTTGATGCACTCCATAGCAGCCACGGCAGAGAAAGCCCAACAACTACCTGCACGCGCAATGAATGATGAAAATATTATCCTTGTTTTATCTTTGTTCTATTATATCACGGTCTCAGACTTTTGGTACTTTTTACGTGAACATATAGTTCTACTCACCGCAACTGCCTTGGTCTTTAATTGCCGGGACACAAGACCGCCAATCAACCGATATCGGCGCTGACACAGATGTAGCATACTTTGTTGGAGTTGATTTCTTCGGCCCATTTCGGGGAACGTAGCTAGCATACTTAGCCATAAACTCGGAGTTTGTAAGATCTGCAAACTTATTAAGACCGAGTTTGTATGTAAGACCAGGTTGGCTGTTTGTGGACTCGATATACTGCAAGTTGGTCTTGAACACCTCGAAGCGAAGCGACTTTTCAGCATCACTTGCATATACGCGGCTATAATCTGCCATCCATTTCTCAAATGCCCCCATCATTGCATCGTTAGCAGTAGCCATGGAAATTAGGGCTCCGCATAAGAGGCCAAAGACGATGCCCGTGAATACAGCATGCGCAAAAGGAGTCGGAGAAGCCATGAAAAAAGAATATGAAGTTTGAACTTTGTTTGTGATTATGATGACAATATTTTTGTCTTTTGGTGATGAAATGAAATGTGTGCTACTAGATTGTATTTATAGATAATCTCTAAACCACCATAATCCTTTGATCGTTTAGTAGTTTCAGCAAAATAATGTTAATATTCAAGATGTTTTAAAAGTGCTAAAAAATAATAAGAAGAAGCAACAATGTATAGTCTATGTTGAAAAATCTCATGCAAGCAAGAGGAAAGCTAAATTCATAAAATATTGTAGAAAAACTGTGCTTTTTCTTAGATTCTTCTTCTGGAAGCATGTAATTGGTAAAACAATCTTCTAGTTGTAAACATATGTAACATTTGACTGTGAACTCCGGCCGGCTATTGTGACACAACTTCGGAAAGGTCGCAATATCTTTCTTGAGAGTTTACAAAATTCAACCGCATATAAGAAGTGCTTGGATGATTTTGTATATTATATACTCGAAGGTGTCCCTTTAATAAAGTCCTTTACGAGCAGACCATTGTGTCTTGCAAACGAAATAAAATTTTAGTATTTCGGATATTTCGTTCGTATTTGGGATTTCAAAATTGACAAACTACTGATATGCAGTTATTTTCTTAGTTATGGATTCAAATCCTAAAAGCAAAAAATATTGTGCACTCATGAAGGCCCCAATATATCTGTGTCTTCATAGGAATACTTACGATGCCATTATTTCTTTATCACGTGAGTGCAAACAAAAATCACATTGTTATAATATAATTTCAACAAAAGCAACTCGAATGGTTGTTTAAAGCAACATGCTTGCATACAAAAACTCTGCAATGTTGAGCAGCATGCAATTATTTTTTAACGATCTACAAATAATATTTTAATTAACTCGCTCGTACAATTCCTAGATCCACAAATTGGTTATATGTAACAATGTCTCGACCGACTCATCTTCGGATGCACAAACTCAGTTTTCTATACATAAAGTGTTCTTCGATCATTGGCATGATTACTTTGTTAGCAAACGCAGCTTGTAATGACTTGTTTTAAAGGCTAAAATAAACATTTCCCGTCAAATTGTCTAAGACAATTGCAAGTAATATTTTCGGATAACCTTTAAAGTATGTATACAAAAATTCTTAAGTGATGGCAAACATATATGTGACTTTTCTTAAGTCATATTTGGTTAATTAACTTGCAATTGCATATTCTTTTGTATAAAAGTGCATGATCTACGTGGAATCTTGTTAAACACGGCACAATATCCCTAGAAAGTGTACCTAGTTATTCTTGTTAAGAATTCATCGAGATCAATACTTGAAGGCAATTAAATTAGGCTGCAAAGAACCACGGTGAATATGCCGAGCTTCAATACATTCTTCATTATACAAAACATAATGAGACAACAGATTAAGTTGATAATAACATGCATCATTTTTATTTAGGATAGATTCTTTTTAATGCACACAAACACTGAATTTTATTTGTTCACCATCTTGGTGGTTGCTAAAGCAACAACCAACAACACTTTGAAAAGCAATAAACATCCTCCTCAAACTCATTGTGATTTTTCCAAATCACTTGGTAGGATAATAAGGCTCAATGGCAATACCACACAATAAAAAATTTAATTAATCATGTCCCACATAATTAATTAATTGTTCTTTTCTTCAACTTATCAAATAGTGCGACCCAGCAGGATCCATGTCATGATCGGTAATAAATTAAAAAGTAATTTATAAATCATAATTGACATCTAGCAATGCATTATGATCATCCTATCAAACATAGACAAATCGTGATTCTTTATTATTTCGTATTGATTCCTTTGTCACGTAATATTCAATGATTAACGTCAAGCGTAGGAATGTGTCATCCTTGATCATTAATCATTTTCTTGATCCTCAGTGCATAATTATTATTATTTGTGTCATCTCATGATCACAAATGCATGCATAACAATTATCACTGCATCAAGGGCCCAGAGATATCACTAATCTCATATGAAATGAGACGGACAAATATATCCTATTGACTATCCATAACCTCTAACATAATTCATGTATATCCGAAAATTATCTTTATAGCCCTTGATTAAAAGCAGTGTTTGATAATCGCACAAAATATACATTAATTATCTAGAATTATGATATCTCAGATAATAGAATCAATACTAATTTATGACTTTGCTGATGACACAAACACAATCTCTACAGCAAGTCAAGGTGGGTCATGTCCAATATCACATACTCCATACATGTATATTTATGTGATTAAATAGATACCTTGTATCAGTGATCTGTGAAACATGATCACACATTAATCCACATACTAGTCTATATATATAATCATTCAATGTTCCATGCTAATGATATCAGACTAGGGACAATTTAGAGTTTTGATAACAAATCACAGAGTTTCACAATTCGAGTCCTCAACTCAAATGATCCGTGAAATATCCAAACTCAAGGAACAAAATGACATAAATCATCCAATGCATAAAACTAAACAAGAGTACCATCATAAATGATTGGTCCTCTAGGTCACTACACTAACAATTAGGTCCTAACTAACCTCTGCTATTAATGGCAATCCGCGCCAATTTAATTATGCTTCGCTAGTTAATAGCTCATAGGCGTTAAATAATGGATAGCGTCAATTATAAAGACTTGAGAATTCTTATATAAAGACATCGGCGTTGTAATATAAAGAGTTGGGATTTGTAATATAGACAAGTTGACTCATAACAGACAAGTTCAAGTTGATCCTCAGACAAGTTTGATTAATCCAAATATAAGCTACTAACAACAGAAACAATTATTTGTAATAAAGACTTAGGACATGTAATATAAAGAGTTGGAATTTGCAATATAGACAAATTGATTCCTAAAGACAAGTTTAAGTTGATCCTCAGACATGTCTGATTAATTCAAATATAAACTATTAACAACAGAAAAGTTTCCTTGACGTATTATAAAGACTTGAGAGTTACAATATAAATTCCTAACGCAACAATAGAAAAGTTTCCCTGAAGGTTGCAATTTTGCAGCAGTTTTAAAATAAAGACTTGCTTATTATAATATAAAGACTTGATTGTAACAATATAAAGACTTGCTTGTTCTAATATAAAGACTTCAAGGTTCCAAATTTGCAGTAATTTTGATGCATTTATAAATATAAAGACTTGGTTGCCACAATATAGAGATTTGATTGTTATAATATAAAGACTCGCAAGTTCCAATTTTGTAGTAGATTTGTCTGTTGTAATATAAAGACTTGATTGTCATAATAAAGACTTGCTTGTTCTAATATAAAGACCTGCAGATTCCAATTTTATAGCAGTTTTCCTGCATTTTTGCCATAATCAATGATGCAGGCTCCTCCTCCATCCAAATCTATTATCTTGGCAATCTGAGATGTCACTTCCATTTGGACCAATTCAGCTACATCTTCATGCGAGGCCCACTGGCAGCACTTTGCTTGGTACAAGAGAGATGGAGTTGGTCTTGGAGAGATCACAAACCAAAACATGTTCAAACACGAACAATAAAAGTATGCTCAAAATCAACAAACATTTTTTGTAATACAAAAGGGACAGATACAGCAGCAAATATTACATTTGTGTTTTGATTATAGGAAGTCGGACAGTAATCATCTCACAAAACAAATCAAGGATCTCTTGAGCAGCCATGCTCTACTAGCATATCAAAATAATAACTAATTAATATAGTTTAAATCCCATTACTATAATCAAGGGCCTACCCATTTTTCAAAAGTTTGGCTATCCCTTTTTGCATCTGCTTTAGTTGAAGTTCTGTTCTATTGTGCAACAATTTTAACGTAGGAATCGTGAGCTTTAGCAGGATCTTGATGCAGAGAAGAACAAGTACAAAAAAATATATGTAATATAAATTGTTAAATATGCCCCAAGACACAAAAATAGGAGTTCTGGATTCAAGAAATCCCTTGAGGAACCTAAACTGGTCAACGAAAGCACAGAAGAATTCACGAATTTAGAGTAAATGGAAGAAAACAAAGGACATTTACCATTTAGCGCATTTGAAACCACTGGGTCCTTTGGCGAAGAAGGAATTAAGCATCGACATGGCGAAATGTTCGATCCAATTCTGAAATGAACTCAGAAATTACGAGTATCTATTTCGACGAATCGTTGAGAGCGAGACAAAGAAGAAATGAAAGTGTGGAGGCTGAGGGGAAAATAAGAGAAGAGACGATAAAATGGTGCCAGCTTCGCTCTTCAGTGAGGGAGAATGAGCAATGCCTTGAATCTATCGGAAGTATATTTGTCGCGTAAGGGGGGACACGAGAGGGAGACAAACAGGTGGGGGACATTATAATTACTCTTCGAGTCTACTTCTATCTCGCTAAGTCCGATTTGCGATCAGAGAAATGCGCATCTCAAAATTTGGCTTCATATTTAACTTATGTCTTAATTAGTGATTTTTATCATGAGTTGGCGTCAGAATCAATTTTGAATCGCTAGTTTCTCCGATCGCAAACCTGACTCGACGTGATGGAAGTAAACTAGAATATCTACAGCTCGATTGCTTGCAATAATAAAACAAATTTAATTACGATTCCGACAAATATAGCCGAAGTTATTACGAAAAATTACCTAAATATAACATAATTGATGGATTAAATTAATAATTTTTTTATTAATAAAAAAATAAGGCCCAAAGACCTAAACGTCTCAAGAACTTTTTCAAAACATCGGTCTTCGCAATCTCGACATTTTCTATTTTCAGCGCTGTCACACCAATCTTTCTTTATCTCTGTTATATTACTAAGCATGTAAGATGTCCGATCCTCCAAAGGCTAAGATTTAATTTGTAATTTTCGGAGTTCATCTCAGCCCTACAATGGAGTGTTGTTATCAAATTTGTGACATTATTTCTAATGCAGCGTGTAGAAGTCCGAAATTATTTCCATTGTATCGCGGACCGGGTTAATTAGAGAAGGAACTTCGTACTCTCGCCACAGAATATCACATCGCACTTAGCCCTAGATCCAGTTCTGTCTCTCTCGTTCTCTCTTTCTCCGTGGTTTTCTCTCTGCCTCCATTCCCTCTTTCCATGGCTGTCTCTCTGCCTCTGTTCCCTCTCACTCTCATGCTCCCTTTACGCGATTTTTCATGGATGTGTTCTCTCTCCATGGTTGTGTGCTTTCCGTGATTCTTCTCTCTCATCCAGTACGATCGTCGCTTTGCCCCCACAGTTGGTCTGCAGATCCTCGAATGGAAGTGGATCCTTGCGACTCTATTGGAAGCACTCTCCTGCTCCTGATGTTTCTCTCCACCCTCGCTCCTCGCTCCTTATCGCATCTCTCTCGCGCATGGACACCACATCGATCGTACTTGCCCCGCTGAAAACTTCTGAGCTCTCTACACTGGCGATAAATTCATGGGAAAATCAGTGCAACCAACAAATAGAATCAACTCAACGACCAACCTCTGAGGGTTAACAGATTAGAGTAAATTTGGAAACCCAGCTCTACAGAAAATCTAAAAAGTCAGGTAGACTAGCAAAAACTATGCATATTTGATGTGGGGAGAAACTTTCCACCTTCTTCATCTCTTAACCATATCGTAGATTTGGTTTTCTAACACAGTCAGAGAAAAGCCGATGCCTAAGAGGAAAAGAAGAAAAAAGTGGTACTGCAAATTATTTTCCTTTTTCTATTTTAAGGGTAAGCTTATCATCATAAACACTAATTGATTTATTATACAATGACAGCCCTGCTGCCTGGCAGCCTCATTTGCCATTGGAACTTCGAACATTCAATGAAGGGACTTTGCACCAGACATAGAGTGTAAGTGGGATGATTCAGGTTTGAATTTGAAATTCGATTACTTTTACTTTATTTCAATAGTTCTTTGGGATTTTCTTATTTTGAAGATAGCAATAATTGGTACATTTAATTCATTTTTTTAACTAAGCCCAATGAGAGAGCAATATTTATTTTCTAACTTTTTCCTCCCTTAAGCCTGCACACTCTTTTCTTTTTTGATATACAATTCTTATACATACTCTATCCAATTGACAGATACCTATAGAAGACACAAGGAAGCAGCAGGGGTCAAGGTAATTTATTATTTGTTTAATTTGATTTCTCATAATTTGGTCTTAATATTACTTACAACTAGAAGTTTTAATAAATATGTTTCCAACTCTACTCTGTAGAATTCAAAGTTAATATTGAATTTGTGGTCATATTACATAGCTGGGTTGAGCCTTGTCGATTTTGATTGTAACAATTTCATGCCTTCAGTTCTTGAAGCCTTGGCTATTTTTGGCAAGATTTGCCATTGTCCCAACCTAGATTTCATTTCACCATAATTGACTTGTGAAAATTTAGATAACTAAGTCATGTTTCTCTTGGAATTTCAGCACAAGAATTTAAGAGGCAAGCACTGGTTACAAGGTGAATCAATTAAAGAAATACATTCTTGCATTACATACTGTAATTAGGTCAAAGATGTTCTTCCCGACAGACTCTTCAAAACAAGTACCAACTGGTGTCGGGTTGGAGTCAATGGTATGATCCATTACTGATGCTTACAGATTGATTGGGTAGCAAAAAGGGATAGGTAGAGAAACTAATTAATCATGTTGGGTTTGGATCATTTTGATGTCGTCTTCTGTAGTATTAGAAAAGGCAGCGATGCTGGGAAAAGTTAACAAAATTGATAAATCTGATCACAGGCTGAAGAAATGACTAGCTCGCAGCTAAGGGAAAAGATTGAGAGTGGCATTTCCTGATCAATAGCCTAGGTAAGAGGGCACTGAATTGTTTGTTGTGTCAGCTTTCCTTTCTTTCTTTTTTCTTTGAAGTCATTAGCATCAATTTTACCTAATTTAATAGTAAAAAGAATTCTTATTCAACACTGCATGCCTTTGGATGAACTAAGGAGAACCTGAAACAACAATATAGCGGACAAACTAAACAAGAGGGAGGATCTTGGGAGAAATCCATTTGCTAGGTGAGCATCATATCCCTCTTTAATCTTTAACTTATTTTCAATTTTGTTTGCATCATTTGTACAGTAGGGGATCGATGATTAATCTGTGTATTTTGTAATGGCTTTCCGAAGCTAGATTTAGGAAAAAAATGCTTTTTAAAGTTTATATGCGTTTCTCAGCTTCAAATTGTGCTATGCTTGAATCAATATAAGACTTTTACTTCTTTTGATTTGATTTGATTTTCCCTGTTTGAAAGAGCATTTTGCATAATTGTTTTTAATTGATTTATGCACAATCATTTTCAGGATATACATCACTTGTCTGGATGGCTGCCTCTCTCGGGATTATGTCATGTCTTGCTTATTTAAAAATTTCAGATGAGTCTAATTAAGTTTCATTGTCCATCATCAGTTTCTATTTACATAAAGTTCAATCATATAAATTTTGTAAAATATTTGTTTACTAATTAATTTTTCTTTACGTGTTCAAAATTTCAGATAATTTTGAAGGTTCGAAGTGCTTGACAAGAGCTGTAGTATTATTTTAAAGGTACAAGTTAATTCTTCATTTTAGTACATATTAGAATAATTTTGAAACTGGATCACTCGATTGTGGTCTTGTATTCTTTTGGTTAGGCTAAAACTTAGATTTCTTAATGTTATGTTTTTTTTCCATTGAAATTTGAAATTCCAGGATAGTGTTGAGGCCATTACTGAAGTTTCCAAAACATTCAACGAAAAAATTAAGTACTGTGATGCCACTCTCATGTCTTTGGCTTATGCCGGCACCGACAATGTGCTCAAGGTAATTTTCAAATTTCGCAATTTTGCAACTTGCTATTTAAGCTATCAGTTAAACAAGGAAATAGAAACTTAGTGTATATAGCAGAGATGTGTTAGCCAAGTTTACTCCACATCATAGCTAGATGGATCCAAAGATCAAACAAAAAAAACAAGCAATTTTTGTGCTTGTATGTTTGTTGTTGAAACGTAGATAATAATATTACATGATTACATCAACTACTTTTGGTCATACAGGTGCAAAAGCTACTAGGTATTTGCTTACACCATCTCGAGAAGGGTGAGACCCACCAAGGGCCAGCTGTACTGGGAATAGCACTTATTGACATGGCGGAAGAACTGGGCCAGGAAATTGCTGTGAGAGCGCTTGAACGCCTATTGCAGTATGGCTAACATAATATTATGCGTGTAGTACCCCTTGCTCTTGGTATCCTCTACATATCCAATCCGAAGGTAACCTCTTTGGTTTTATTACTTGATGTTATCCTCAATATCATATAACTTAAGGGTGTTATAAATTTGATGTACCCTTCAACATCTGGTTTGAGGTGCATATTTGTTTTGGCTCATATACTACGTGATAGTTGGTACTTATTTGCATCACTGATGCATAATATGAGCCTTTTACCACCTTGTTTGGATCTGTAATACAGAGCAATAATATAATATGATAATGGTAAGGACAACTACAATACAAGAGTAAATTGAAGTTAAATTGGAACAAAAGAACTCATATCAAAGGTGTAGTATGGTACGTATGTTGTTTGGTCAGGTTTGTCAATGTAACCGGACAACATGTTTATCCATGTTAAAGAACATGCAACAACAAGAACTTTAAGGCGGGGTGTTTGGTTTAAAATAAGTTCCCTTTTCAAGGCATTCCAATGTATATATTTATTATTTATGATTACGAACCAAGGACAAAGACCAATGTACCACGATTTTTAACTTCCTTGTACAGGTAATGATGCTTTATCGGCAAAATTGGCTACAAGTTTTGAGGGTTCAAGATAATTCACAAACTAGCACATTTCTCCTCCTCTCTTCATTAACAATCTCTATCGTATTTTTCTATCCAATATAGTTAATAATGATGTGATACTACAACAAGTCTGTAGGTAACAAAAACTAGGTATGTTAGTTTCATAACTTTTACCAGTTATCAGGGTAGGCATGTACAGAAGCAAAACAGATTATGAACTACTGGGTATAAGCTATACTTTGGCATTATCGTGTGGGTTGCTTCCTAATTATTTGTGTTGCTCTAGGGCTATAAAATTTCTCGAGAACAAACTGTAACAAGACAATTTTTATTAGAGTCTTGATGTATTTACGAAAATGCCAAGTATTTATAATTTCTAGCTGAACACTAAACCTGATTCTTTTTTGTTCACAATGATTATTGTGCTCTTTTGTGATGTTTTGATCCTTGAAACATGGCGTGTTACCTGCTGTTTCTAGAGCATTTGGTGATAAACTACTCGAGCAATATGTTATTGATCTTGAGAGAGGGATATGGCTTTATTCTTTTTTTTTTGGAGCATTTGGCGTCTTCATTCTTTGTTCATTTTTTTTCTTTGTTTAATATTTTTTATGTAAAGTTGAGAGCAATGAGTATCAAATTCGAGGAGGCAGAGCAATATGAGATCGTCTTCTAATGAACAAATGTTTATGTAGTTCATGCCTCGGAAGTTTTAAAGTGCGTGTATAATTTTTTCTTGTGATATCATTTATAGGAACTATTGATTTTAGATTAAAGATTTTAAAGATGCAAAATGTGATCTCAGATCAAAGATGCAAAATGTGATATGTTTATCAATTAAAAATAATATTGATTTTTAATTTGAAATCACTCTAGCTAGCAACGGATAGCCAAATATTTATATCACTTTTCTATAAAATCAATTTCCAATGCAACAAAAATAGTAAAAATCATTTTTACAGTCTTTATTAATGAACTTGAGTTTCAATAACTAAAACTTGTCGCAAGACTCATCACAGTATGTGGATGGTATATCCAAGCCATGTAGAACACATGGTTAATTAGGCGTTTGAATCAGAGAATTAAACTCGGAATTGAAACTGATATGCCTCATGCGTATCTAAGGCACGTGCTAGATAGACAAATGCTTAGCAAAATGCAATTCAAATTCTGAAAAATGGGAGTCGACATGCCTCATGCGTCTTGCGGTTAGCATCATTCGTCATGCATCATGCGTCATGCTTCATGAGTCATGGGTCATGCGTCTTGCTTCATGAGTCATGGGTCATGCGTCTTGCGTCATGTGTCATGCGTCTTGTGTCATGCGTCTTGTGTCATTAGCCATGCATCATGGGGCATGCGTCTTGCGTCACGCTTCACATGTCTTTCGTCATGTCTCTTGCGTCATGCGTAATGCGGCATGTGTCATGCGTCATGCGTCATTCTTCTTGCGTCATGCGTCAGGCGCCACGCATCTTGCGTCATGCGTCAGGCGCCACGCATCTTGCGTCATGCATCTTACGTCATGCGGCATGCATCTTGTGTCATGCGTCATGTGTCACGCGGCTTGCAGCATCTTATGTCATGGGTCTTGCATCATACCTGAGTCACGCGTCATGCGTCTTGCGTCATGGGTCATGCAGCATGAGTCTTACGTCATGCGGCATGCGTCATGCGTAATGCTGCATGCGTCATGCGTCTAGCATCATGTGTCTTGCTTTATGCATCTTGCGTCATGCACCATTCGTCTTGCGTCTTGCGTCATGCGTCTTGCATCATGCGGCATGCGTCATTCGTCATGCGTCATGCGTCATGCGTCATGACCGCAAGACGTCTTGCGACATGACACATGCGTCTTGCGTCTTGCGGCATGAGTCAGGCATCATGACGCATGCCTCATGGGCATTGAATCCACACTTTTTATTATTATGTATTTTTGGTTTTTCTTCTTAAATTGAATCCAAACTTTTTAATTTGTTGGACATTATCGCTCAATTAAATTTTTCATCTTTGTTTTTATACTTTTTTTTTACCAAATGTCGCATATATAATTTTTAATTGTTTATACATAACATGAATCCGTCGCAACGCACGAGCACGATACTAGTATTTATAATTTATTTATTAAATTTTAATATTAAAAAAATCGGTGGATTCCGACCGTCTCTCTGTCCACATTCATTCCGACTCGACCTCTAGAAATTAAAAATCCTCTAGAGAGAAGCTTTGAATTGCACCACTTCTTCAATGGAATGTCATCTGCTTGCTTTCTGTACATATTATTTTTCTCTCTAGAGAGAAATATGCATCTGAGCCGTCGGATTAAAATTAAACGGTCTTGATTAAAAATATCAAATATCCTCTAAATCATATTATTAACGTCGAGCGTTTATTTTTTAATCCGACGGCCAAAAATTCTCTCTCCAGAGATACGGTCCCTATCTCTCCATCTCTCTCAATCATCTCTCTCAATTGATCCGTGTCCCAATTTCTCGATCCATCTATTTTATTCTCAAAAATATCTCCGAGTTTCCCTCTCTCTACATCTCCTCTCCTCCTCTCCTCTGCCACCCACGGTGGCGCGACGTGACGACATAATTGAGTACAGATCGAGGTTTTATTCACTCCTCCGAGTTCAGGTACGCAGTCGCTCTTTAGCTCCCTGTAATTTCATCGGATAGTCGGTTACCGTGTTGTCAAGATTTGATCTTGATAGAGAAAATAAAAGAAAATGAAACGGATTATTCGATTAAGGTTTGTATGTTTCAGTAATCTAGTAATATTCCCGCTGTTTTTCTGATCCTTAGGAATCATCTTCCGTATTAAAATTTAGGATTTTAGTTCCTCTTATGTTTCAATTCATCTGAAAACTGTACAATTCAAACATCTGGGGACTGATACTATTAAATTTCCTTGGTATAGCATCATGTTTAATCAATACTACAGGGTTATGTACCAGAACCGGTAATTTCCATGACAGTCAATATTATAGATTTATTAATACCGACTGTTTCCCTGTAGTTCTGAATAGAATGGAGAACTGGTTTCATGGTGAAGCCCTCAAAGAGGTATTTTCCCGTCTCGATGAGAAAGATCTTGTTTCATGCATGCTCGTTTGCCGCCAGTGGAGAGATCTAGCAAAAGATGACTACTTCTGGAAATGCATCTGTGCCAGAAGGTGGCCGTCTATTTCAAAAAATGTCCCTTCAGGCACCACCTACCACCATCTCTTCGCTACTTTCTCCCAACCACCCCCAGCACGTCAGGTACCCCTCCCCCGCCCCAGTCTCTCCTTTGAAGACCTGGTGTTCTATGTCGATGTGTGGACTGAAGAAAAGGAACTTCTCATCTCCTCAGCTGTCTCAGGATCTGTTCTTCGTGCTGATTTGACCAATGTACCAGATGGCATCGCGGAGAGTCTTATAGCACATATGGACAGCCCCGACTGCAAGATGATGATGCCGGTGAACCCTAGAGTGGCGATCACATATGGAAACACAGCGGCTGTGTCTGTGCTGGTTAGTAGAAGGGATACAAATAAAATGGCATGCCTTACAAATAGAGCTATATTTGATTATGTGGACATCTCTGCATCAAGGGCATTGGCATATGAGTATCTTAGGTTCTCACCAAGGCGGCCGTTCATTTCTGACATAAGAGTTTGGGTGTCACTGCTGTTTCTGGCGGGAGGGGCCCATGCAAATTTGGAGGTTTTTGGGGTAGAGATCGATTTTTGTGATGCAGTGACCACTGAGGTTGAGTTTCTGTGGCTGTTGGACATGCTTGACTGGAAATAGAGCAGGGGCATACGAGTAAGTGGTTTTTTGTCACCTTTGCATAATATTTTTTATGAATTGTGTTATGCTGCAGCACGATGTAGATCAAGTTGTGCACTGGTCTTTTTAAACCATCTGATCTGCTTTAATGGTCGTGCCCGACGATTTTCTGTGCATAAAAAAAATTAACAACTGAAGAGCTCCATTTTATTTCCGATATTGAAAAAAAGTAGAAATTCAGAACCTCTTCTCTAGCGAATTTTCCTATCCTTCTTTCTAAAACTTGATTCGCCTCCTCCGCCCTCTTCTATTACAAATTTGATCTGCCAGGAACCCTTCCAAGAGCAGGCCAACTCGATTTTTACTTTCTTGGTTGAGTTTTTTAGGTAAATATCCCTCTTCAATATTTTTTACTTGCTCGTTCAACAGATGATACTATGTACTAAAGAAAGCTGGTTGCTCTCTCTGACTCGTTCAACAGAAATGTTGCACGTGCACCCATTTGAACTTCTATTAGAATTTTCTTGTGTTTTTCATAATAATGAATTCCAATACGCGATGCTGTATATTGTAGAGTTATGTCAATTGCCATAGCCATTATAGTTATGGTTTTAGAAGCAACCATTTTTATATTATTTTGGTTGTGGTTTAGGCCTGCACGGTATTCAAAAAACACCTTAAAGATGGTGTCATTTTGACCGAATAACTCAGTTCTAGTTTTATTTATTTAAATATTTTAGTTGGTTACTAATTGAAGATTCTTATACTGAAGATGAACCTGTGTAAGCAATTGTTTGCTTGTATCTTAATGTCTGCTGCATTATGTTTTATCTAATTCTTTTATTGTTATTGTTATATAGTAGTGATTGAGGATGTGATTCTGAAGATGATGGCATTCAAGATGATTACCTGGACAATAAATTCGCTGTTCTTTTTATATATTGCAATGGAAAGGGATATCAAGAATTTAGGGGTATTTTGGTAATAATCTAGGAGTTGACGTGATGCTTGTATACTGGGTTATGCAATCTGGATGCTTTCTTTTTGTTTTGAAGTTTGAACTGATTAGGTACTCTTCAAATTTGATAAAATTGGAGCTGCTTCTGTTGCTGGGTTATGCAATCTGGATGCGTTATTTTTGTTTCGAACTGATTAGGTAATCTCGAATCTTGACATTTGACAAGAATCCGGGCTGCTTGTGTTACCGTGTTATGAAATATTATTCTGACAGTCCTTTTCTCACTAGTCCATATGAGTCTGAGGCTTTGAGCTGTGTTATTGCAGTTGTTGCATCAGCATTTACCATGTAAATTTTTGTGTGTGGTCTATTTGTTAATTAAATAAGTTATATAGAAGAGACTGAAATTGTAATAGAAGGGAGAAATTTTGCAGAGTCTAACAATGGAACTGTATTAACATTCTTGTAAGTTGGCTTATAGGTAATAAGACCATTTTTTTCTTGAAACAAGAGTTATAATCAGAATTTGTACCATTTGGCAAGTACATCATTAACAGTAAAAGTGAATCATTACAAGATTGTCTTCCACGCTATTTCTCCACTAAATTGAAACAAATACAAGTAAAATATAAACAAAAAAAAAACAATCATAATTTGAAAACAAAAAAGCACCATATCTAGAGTATAAAAAATCACTGTATGAGTCATCGTAAAAGGTAAATTCGGAATCTCAAAACAAAATTTTCTAGCTTTCTTTCATTTGTATTGACGAGGAATGTAGCTGAATCAATGAGACAAGATGCCTTTCAACACTTATGTTGTCTTATTCGTTTTTTCAGTTCGCGCCAAAAGAAACTTCAATTCAGCTTTTATTACTATTTTTTGAAAAAAAACACCAGTTATGACTTATCAGCTAGAATAGCAAACATGATGTACCGCCAAATTATCCGCAAGAATAGCAAACATAATGTAGAAAGGCAATTGCTAGTGTACCGCAAAATCATTTGCCAGAGCACCGAATGGTGGCTCTAGCAAGTAATATATCCTAGCGATTGCGACAATTTCTTTCAGTACACAAGAATCTTGTTCTTTAATATCTAACAGTGGAATTAAAATTTTCCCGTAAAATTTTGTTTTTACCGAATTTCGATTTTCGTCTTTCATACGAATAATATTGTTCTTAGCCGCTAAACTAACTATTGATTCTTCTTTTAATTGTGACAATTAACCTAGCAAATAATCTCAAACTACGCTGATCATTATGTGTCATTGCTCTGTTGTAATTTTAGGCTGAAGTTCCAATTAATCTCGCTTAGTTTCAGTATGCTGATTTTCAAAACAGTAATATATATATATATATAGAGAGAGAGAGTATGGCTTGTGAAAACGTTTGCACTTCGACCGAAGTGCAAACGCTTCACATTGGCCAACTTTTTGTGGTCAAAATTTAAATTTAAAGTTACTCAATAAATTTTTCATATCAAAATATTGTAAGAAATCAAATTTTATAATTTTTAGAGCTTTCTAGCTATATTTTAAATATTTTTAAAAACAATCCAGTTTAATATTAAAAAAAGTTGTGAAAAACAGTCCTAGTTAACAGGCTCCATGTTCCCGTTTTGTCAACCTCTTATGTCTCTCCCATTCTCGTAGATTCTTTTCCTCCACACAAAAGGAAACACAAAAGGAATTTTAACGACAAAGAGGTAAGTCACAAATTTGAGATTTGCACGTTGATTAACTGATGAAACCTTGCTATGACAGCAGATAGTCCAAAGAAATTTTGCCCCCCTTTCTGTTGGAATATGGTTAAGTTTTCCAACCCTTTCAAACTGTTGTAGGGATGTGCTTCTTTATCTCAGGTAAGTTCCTCTTCGACCATCATCAATACTTTGAAATTTTGGGCTTTATGGTCATGGTTTCGTTTCAAATTTCTCTATTGTCAGTACCTTTATGCTGATACTAAAATCTTGTATTCATTGTATGTTCCAATTGTAGGGTCATGGTTCGGTTTTCAAACTACACAAGGAGCCATAAGAATTAATATGCCTTTATTACAGGTAAGTATGCAAATAACTTAGTTTTAGTTTGTATTTTTGGACTCTTTGTGATATGTTTATTGAGGTTTGCTTTTCATTGATGGCTGGATTGCTATGTGGTGAGATTTGCTTTATTGGAGAGGTTATGTTTACTGGACAGTGATGTGTAGAGGCACTAAACACAACAATGAACTGTTGTAGGATTTGTGTCAGTGTAGTTATCGCTTGATTTCTTAACTGCTTGTGATATTTGCAATCGAACTAACGGGTGAGATCTTTTTTTACTTGCACCTCATTAATATGTGAATTTGCTTACTGGTTTTTACCATTTTATGACACAAGGACAAAGTTAGATAAAAACTGAGAAATGGTTGTGTAAATTGTTTGTGCCAGCAATTGTGTCTATGCTTTGATCTGTTACCAGTAGGGATGGGCTTGCTATCAAGTATGAGTATTATGCCATCAAAATTGAAATAGTGGTGATGTGTTAAAAAAGAATAATTGTTCATAACTTAAAATTAATAAAAGAACTTCAAACTGTATTGTACAAATATTTCAACAAGAAAACTCTAATTCTCTTTTCTGATGTTGTATACTAGAGAGTAGGGATACAAGCATTTGCAGTGCAAGCCTCAATTGGCGAGGCAGCCATGAATCAATGGTGCACAGAATCAAATCGAAACAATCTACTATAATTTTTTTAATTTTGAAAAAATAGAATGCTTTACATTTTGTTAATTAGCAGTAGCATAGGATATATGAGATATAGTAGCAAGGGTTCATATTTTGTGCAGTTTACAATTGTAAATTTTGATACTATTAATACTTGCAATGTGTATTTATTTAAAGTAATGAATTTGTTTATTTGTTTATTAAATGTCATCAATTTACATTTGAAAATGTGCTATTGTGACAAATAATAGATTTTTATGTAAAAATGGATTTCAAAAATAATATATTACCGATGGAAGTAATGTACCGTATCGACAGAAATAATGTTCTTAGTAATAAATCTGTACAATTACATAATAATTACATATGCTATTTTCGTGGATTTCCTTAAATTATTTCTGTAGAATATTAACCAGGAAAATAATATGACTTTTTGCCTGGATAACTTAGTGAGGGCCACATCTGAAGAACAATTATTACGTAATGATTTGTTCCGTGCACAATCCAGGGAAGTATTTAAATGCTATCCACGGAAATAAGAAGAGGGAAACCCAATCGCCGAGTCATTTCCGTTGAATCACTTATGTGGTTAACTTCACGAAAATGGAATATTTTCCTGGTAGTCGATGGAAAAGATATCTTTTGTGTCGAGAGTAGTTCCGTGGAAACTTTTCCCTGATTATTTCATGGAAATGATGTCTTTTCCCTCCATATGGTCAGGGAACAGACAATTTTTCTCCGAGAGTAATAACGATAATTCTAGTAGTGAAAGCATGGAACAAGGTTAGGCTTTCGCTCAAGTTTCCGGTTCTCTCTAGTGGTCCTAGGTTAATACTAAAAAGTATTATCAATTGGTATCAGTGTCAGGTTGATGAGAACCATAAATTTTGTTCCAAGAAATATCTGAAAATTCACTTTAAATTGAAAAAATTCGATTTTTCTCGATATTTTCAGATTTCAGGATTCTGTTAAATCTCGAATTTGTAAAAAGTTTTCAAAAGAATATGTTCACATTTTTGTATATTCTTAAAGGTCTCGAATTTTCATATGTTTTGGTGAATTTTCCAAAAAATTTCGGAATTTTTAGTGGTGATATTAAGGATTTAGGGCAATTAATGCAGAAAACCTGATTAAAAAATTTTAATTTTTCATGATATATCTTGATGGTTTTCAAGTATTTTCATGAAATTTTTCGGAGAAACAAGGTCTTTATTATATTATCTGATGTTACTGAATTTATGGTGATTTTACAAAAAAAAATCGAATTTTTAAAGGGGTTTTTACTGAATGTTTTTTAATTTGGAAAAATACTGGTAAATGAGTAATTTCAAAGGAAAATACGAATTAAAATTTATTTTTCTGAAAAATAAATTTTGGTAAATGGTATACTTGGCATTCCCTGTACCAAATTCTTCTTCACCATTTCACTGAGTCCGGCATGTCTCAAATGACCGAACCTCAGATGCCACAGCCAGGCTTCATCCTCCCGGCTTATCTTGAGGCATTTCTCCTCTGTCTTCCTCAAGTTCAGCTTGATCATTTTGTTCTGGCCCATTTCTACCCGGGCTACATCCTTCCCAGATTCGTCTCTAAGGTTTAGGGTCCAGTTTTTCATGAATAACGAGTACCCTATTTTCATGAGTTGGCCAACACTCAGAATGTTGCTCTTCATATTGGGTATGTAGTACACATTCTCAATGGTACCTACTTTCTCGTTCTTCTGTACAAAAATTATTTTGCCTCGGCCTTTGACCTTGACCTTCGATGCATCCCCGAACGAGGCAGAACCTTTTTTCTCTGTCATCTCCTTAAAGAGATGTTTGTGACCCGTCATGTGATTACTTGCTCCCGTGTCAATGTACCACACTGTGTCATTCCCTTCATACGTTTGTTCTGCGCCATCAGCATCATGTTGTCTTCACCTTTCTTGTTGGTATGTGCATAGTTCACATTCCCGTCAACCTTCTTCTCGGCCCAACAATCACTTGTATAGTGATCATGTTTACCGCAGTTATAGCAATCAACATTCGGCTTGTTCCCTCGACCAAATCTGCCTCTGCCCCGTCCTCAGGTATTCTGGTTGGGTTGGCCTCTCTCTCCTCTGCCTTGCCCTCGGCCACGGCCTCTTTGGCCTCATCCCCGGCTCTTCTACTGGGCATACATTGCCTTCTCATATGCAATTTTAACTTTGAGTGCCTCCTCGGCTACTTCCTTCTCCTTCTTCTTCACATTTCTCCTCTGCTCATGTGCCATAAGCGAGCCAACAAGTTCTTCAACAGTCAGTACGTTGAGATCTTTGGACTCCTCTATTGCACACACTATTGTCTCAAAGGCTTCGGTCACTAACCTCAGGATATTCTCCACTACCTGAGCTTCTGTCAATGTCTCGCAATTCCTCTTCAACTGGTTTACCACCATCTGCACCCTCATTATGTAATCCGAGATCGTCTCGATTTCCTTCATTTTCATCAACTCGAGTTCACCTCGTAAAGTTTGGAGTCTCACTTGTTTAACTCGGTATGCACCTTTGTAGGCTGCATGTAGAGTCTCCCAAGCCTCCTTTGACGTCTTTGCACTTGCTATTTTCTCAAAAACAGCTTCATCTACTCCTTGATTAGGATGTAGAGTATTGTCTTGTCCTTCATTCTCTTCTCTTTCAGGGTCTTCAGCGCTGCTGCTGTTAACACTTATGTGGTTGCCACTTCCTCAAACCCAGTCTCAACTATCTCCCACACACCTTGGGCTCCAAGTAATGCTTTGATTTGGATGCTCCAGTTGTCGTAGTTGAACTTTGTGAGTCTTGGAAGAGCCATAGATCCTAGTGAGCTGTTCCAAAAACTAGCCATGTCGCTCTGATACCAATTTGTTGAGTACGGGGTGTGAATCGGTACTGGTGGACCCGAGTACTTTGCACTCTGATCTGGTATTAATTCTCACAGGTAGAGGACTCTCCACTCTCCACTCTCCTCTCACAACTCACTATTAATGGTGGCTAAAATCTGTAAACGAATTATATTCGAAAGAGATAGAATTCAACCAAGCAAACCTTTTCTATTAAGCAAAGGAAATGTTTACAAATACAAAATAGTTTGAATTCTTACAATCTTATCAATCCCATCGATCTCATCTATCTCATCATCTTTCAACGAAGCAACTATGCTCCTATTTATACTACTCAGCGCATTAAATGTTGCTGCTAACCTAACTCATTAACTACTGACTACCTACCTAACTTATTCAATGCAGTCTCCTCGGAACCAACAACAATTAATGTGCTTTGAGTTTCGTGCCTTCTCTTCGGCTTCTGTGTTTTCTAGCCGAGATTGTCTTCCCGACTTGTCTTTAACTTCATGTACCTGAATCCTTCTTGTTCGAGTATTCTTCCCGAGCGGCTTCCATCGGGTATGTCTTCATTACCCGAATTCACCGGGTTCTTGGTCTTCGGATTCTTCTAATTCGAGACTTTCGAGACTTCGGGATTACTATTTCTAATAGATTTTGCAGGTGTCTGGCCCAGCTATCGTATAGACTTAGAGGTTCAAGTAATAGTTGCGTTTCTAAGCTTATTTCCTGACAACAATATTTCGTTGATATTTACACCATAAAAAATAAATATTTTGTTGATCTTTTTATATTACTTGATTATAAATATAGTAAGAAATATAAAAAAATAAAAAATAATGCTAATTTAATATTATTAACAATAATATTAATAAAATAATAATAATAACAATACTAATAGTATTAATAACAATAGTAATAATAATAAAAATATGTAATAATAATATGTTACTATAATTTTACTTCAAATAATTGAGGGTTTGATTAATATTACATGTCGTATAAGTTAATATTTGATCCATATCTTATAAGAAATAAGAATGATCTATTGGCAGGAAAATTGGATTAGAGGCGCTGAGTAGAGAGGGCATGAGTTCGATTCCCACTAGACCATTCTTTTCACAGATTAATCAGGGAAGCAAATATTACTTGCACCCTTAATGTGTCAAAGTTGCCACTAAACACTCCAGAGAAGTTTCAGATTTTAAATCTGCTTAAGGCGCAAGTGTTACTTGTACCCCTATGTTCCAACACATGACCCACATGTCAGCGAGACAAATATTTGAGGGCACATGTAACACTTGTGACCCTAGATGGATTTTCGCTTCTAACCTACTATCCGAGAAGTTCCAGAGGTGAAAATCATCTAAGGGTGCAAGTGTTACTTGCGCCCCTGATTTCTCATCTCGGGACCCACATGTCAACGAGAGAAAAAATTTGGGACACAACTAACACTTGCACTGCTAGTTGAGTTCCTCCTCTGATTAAAAATCAACACTTGCGCCCTTAATTTTCCAACTCGGAGCCCACAAGTAAGCGAGATAAATAATTTGGGGGCATAAGTAACACTTGCGCCACTAGTTGAGTTTCTCCTCTGATTAAAAATGCCTCTTTTTACCCTATGGAACAATAATAACTTACCTATGTTGCATGAATGCAGGTGTCGTATCCGACCCGATATGGGTGTAGCGATACGATGATTTTAAAAATCTTAGTTACGGTGCGACTATATATATTAAATTTTAATTAAAAAATATATTTTAATACATCGAAAAACATATATAAGTGAATATACATAAAAGAAAATTAGTTTTATACATAAGAGATGAAATGACACATAGTAACAAATGTCTTTGATAAGAACAGACTTCAACTTCACGGTAACATGAGAAAGCAACAAATAAAAAATGCACTATGGTTGCCATGTGAGGTATCAGACGCAAATCGTATCTGATACAAGTGCGACAAGTATCTGATACAGATGCGGCGATAAGTTATTTGAAGTATCCGAGTAACAAAGTAAGTTACTATCTTAAATTACTAACTTAAACGACTACCTGAACCTAAAAAGCAACTTAATACTAAGAGCATCTCCGTCCTAGAAATTCTTGAAGTTTCTAATCTGATGTGTCAGTTTCTAAATAAGTTTCGGAAATGTAGACGAGTTTCTTATTTCTCACAAATTAACATTCACTAGTTGAAAATGATACTTTATAATAGGTAAAACAAATTGATCTGCATGCTTAAGCATGGCCCATGCAAGAAAAGAGACCTGCATGGGTGCGCAAACTCATTAGCATGGGCTAATTAATTTCAGTCCATGCAAAATTTACACATGCAGTTAATATTAATACCTAAACTATAGATATTTACCCATGCAGTTCAAATTTTGGTGCCCAATTATGAGAACCCGCGTGTATTTTTATCCTCAAAAAATTGAGCTTGCCTAAACCAGCCTACCCTAATGTTTACTTAGAACCTAGTTCGCGTCGCCCTCTTGTGAGACCTAGAAATCGCCACATGACCCATCTTTATCTCCTTCCTCCGATCGACACTCGGTGACACAGTGGAAAGGTTACGTGTTCTCTCAATCTGACCTTAGGGTTCCTTCTCTCTGTCTCATTCTCTCAAGGTAATATGGCTCTCAATCTGACCCTTGGTCTCCTTCTCTCCAGTGGCGGATGCAGGATTTCATCCAGGAGTAGGCACAGTTGTACACAAAAATAAAAAGTATATAAATTTCTTCCAAAATATTAAATACGATTAAAAAAGTATGTTTTACATATTAAAAATCAAATATAAATAAAACATAGTAGCACAAACAAAATAAAATCAAGATGACGACGGTTAATCGAGTCGGCCTCTACGAGTTTTCATATTTTGAAATCTTTGCATAATTCTTTCATTATCAACACCCTTGAACAAATCTCTCTCAATATAAGTCACCAAGCAATCATTTAACCATTGATCTCCATTCTATTTCTTGATGCTTCTTTCACTACATTCATCGCTGAAAATGCTCTTTCAACACTAGCGGTGGCCACCAGCAATATCAATGCCAATGTCAATAATCTGTAAACCAAAGGATAAACCGTGTGTGTTTTTTCTCCACGAGCTTTTGAGAAAGTTCATCCATTCCCTTTACCTCTAAAAAATCAGTATTATCTTGCATATCCAAACGATAATTCTCCAATTGATTTTCCAAAATAGAAAGCTCTCATTCGCTAAAATTCGAAGGATAAAATTGAGCAAATTTAAGCAACTTGTCAATGTTAAATGCAGAAAAAGAATTACTCGGGTCTAAACATGACATACACATAAGAAGTTCGGTAGTTGTTTCCATTAATCTTTCAGTGAGCTCTTGCAATTGCATATCAATAACCGTGTAAAACATATCAACACGATAATAGTATAAATTAGTCACATCTGTTCTAACCCATCGTGTACAATGACGCACATTCTCAATGTTTGGAATTTCAATCTCGTGCTTCTCACAAAATGCACAAACTTCTTCAAATAATGATGTCCATCCACTATCTCTCAACTTTTGCAACCGAGATTTAGCGATTCCCACCAAACACATAGCATTCACCACATCTTGACTTTTGCGTTGCAAGGCTTGTGACAAATCATAAGTGATACCTAATGACTTGTGCATGAGATGACAAATGAACACAAAATCAAAAGTTCGCATTTCTTCCATGTATCCACTTGCCTCTGCTTGCTTTTCTTGATCTTTTCCATCTTCTTCTACAATTTCAAGAACCTCAATTGTGACCGAAAAAAGTTTAAGCAAATTAGTTAAAGTCTTGTAATGAGAAATCCATCGGGTATCACATGGACGAGCAAGACCTATTTCTTGGTTTAAACCTCTTCTAGTTGAAATCTCTTCATTTGAAATAACTTCCACAATTTTAATTTTCTGCAACTCACGTAATTGATCAAGTCTTTTACAAGAAGCACCTACAACATTGCGAATGCCATTGACCTTTTTAAAGAACAAACAAACATTTTTATGATTCTTGACCACAGCAACAAGAGTTAGTTGAAATTGATGTGCAAAACAATGCACGTAGTATGCAGACTGATTTTCTCGCAAGATCAATGTTTTGAGACCATTGAACTGTCCTCGCATATTACTAGCACCATCATACCCTTGGCCACGTAACCTTGAAATGGTTAGACCGTACTTACCAAATAAACCATCAAGCGCAGCTTTCAATTGGAGGGATGTAGTGTCAGGAACATGAACGATACCAATAAATCATTCAACAACACAACCTCTCTTGTTCACAAATCGAATCACAACTGCCATTTGCTCTTTGATTGAGACATCCCTCGACTCGTCAACCATCACAGAAAACAATCCATGATCCCCAGCTCAGCAATTACCTCTTGAATTGTTTCTTTCGCACAAGCATTCGCTATATCCTTCAGAATGGCAGGGGCAATTAACTTTCGATTTTGTGGAGCATTGTCAAGAATCACATGATTAATTTCTTCATTATGGTCTCCCAAAAATCTCAGAAGCTCAAGAAAATTTCCTGGATTACTACAGCATTCAGACTCATCATGTCCGCGAAATGCCCAGCCTCGCCTCAAAATAAGCCGAATTGTATCTATTGTGGCAGCTAGTTGCACTCGATAATTCACACCATCTTTAACACTCTGTTTCTCTATGACAGTTTGAATGCTTTGCTTTTGATTCATCAAATTCATGCATCTCCTATAAGCTTCACTGTGCAAACTATTAGAATCACCAACATGTTCATCAAAACCTTTCTTTGCTTTCCATTTTTTATAACCCTCTCCTACGAAAATAGTACGTCCACCTGAACCGACATTATCCGGTCTAAATAAATAACAAAAAAGGAAAAATGTTGCATCCTTGGTAATACTATACTCTGACCAAGTATTGTATTGACCAAACCAATCCTTATTAAATCTTCTCATTTTACCACTCATTTCTCTTTGAGGAAAATTATGATCGCTAGGTTGACATGGACCTTTACCTAGATAATACCGACGCACTCGATCTTGCTCATTTGGATTATATTGAGATAGAGGAGGTCTTAAACCTGGATCAGAAGGGGGATCTTCCTCAATGCTATTAATCTCCCGAGAAGAATTGGAGCCTAAATTGGACCCGCTTTGTCTCGATTCTTGTGAAGTTGAACCAATTGGAAATTTAGGTGCCTTCTTGAAGTACTTGTCCATTTTAAATATCCTACAACATCAAAGGCAAAGTCAAATTATCAATTTATGGCTCAGAGTTCAAGTTTTATATAAGGTTTTGGGCTGGTCAATCATCCTAACCCACTTTCTGAATACTTTGTCTCATTAGTGAACACATTAGTTGAAATTTGGTGTTTGAGAAAAATTCGGCAGCATTTCCCCTCAGCCAGACAAAAACCAAAAAAATCATCCCACCTCTTCTTCGACAGTTCTGTACTTCGGTTCACATACCCGATTTCAAAAAAAAAAAGAAACTGAACCGTAAGTGACTAAGTCCCTAGCCGCCGCCTGCCACAGTGCCACCGATGTGTCGCGCCATCGTCCGTTGCCTCGTCGCCCATCGCATCGTCACCCGTCGGTTGTCGCCCCGTCGACCGTCGCCACTCGCCACTCGCCATCCGCGACCCACATCTGAGATTAGTCTGGACTAAAGGACCGTCGCCACTCGCCACTCGCCAGCTGCCCAGCTCAGCTGTAAATTTTTTTTTATTATTGGGGCGTTGCTGTGAAGGGAAAGCGGCATCAAGATTTAGGCACGCATGCTTTTTTTTTTTGTTAAACTACTAATTGGGCTGGGCTTAGATAGCAGGGGTAGACACTTCTCTTATTTAACTGGGCTCTCTGTTGGGTTTTAAATTTCAGAGGTAGACACTTGCCTACCCCTGGCAGGCCTTAAATCCGCCCTTGCTTCTCTCTCGTCTCACCTTTGTTTATGTGTTCTGCTTTTTTGTGTGATTTTTCATTAAAGTTAAGGTTTTAGAGAATAGAATTTACAGTTTTGATTTTTGATTTTTGATTTTTATTATTTTAATACTGAAATTTTAGGATTGTTAGTGCAATTTTAACGGTTATAGTTATGTCTTCCTTAAGAGTTTGTTAGTATTGTAATTTTGGGGTTTAGGTAATCACGCTTCATAACTCAAAGGTACTATCGCTGCTTTTTACAATCACCCCTTTGTATTCCTTCTTATATATGGACTGTCTTGTTTACATATATAAATCACATATTCAGTTCCACATAATTTATAACTCTTGAGGAATTACTTAATTTATTTGTATTATCTTCAAATTAGGTAAAGTATTTTCTGGGATTATGATGTGATCAACCCTATAACCACAACAACTGTAATCATTCAACAGAAACACCACTTCATAATGCCATCCTGCCAAAGTGATAAAGGTAATTGAGAGTTGAGGGAAAGGGAAAATGGTAGAAAAGAAAGAAAGAAAGAAAGAAAAATGTGTTAATGAATTAATAGGTTACTTTTAGTACTATAATTTTAACGTGAATTGTTCTAATGCCATCCATTGTATCTAATTTTTTATAGATATCATCACTTGCATCCCCTCTTTCAATCTACCACAATAAGCAATTGGAGTAATATT
Organism: Eleocharis quinqueflora; assembly: GCA_964058865.1. NCBI lineage: Eukaryota > Viridiplantae > Streptophyta > Magnoliopsida > Poales > Cyperaceae > Eleocharis > Eleocharis quinqueflora. The sequence goes on along the minus strand of CAXKVX010002128.1, from coordinate 49,781 downwards.
AGACATATATAACTATTAAACACTACACATAATCACTCCTTGTTGCTTTGAGATGAAGGCCCCATGCTCTTCTCTCTTAGCCAAAATCAGAAGGTTCACACACCCTTCAAATGAGTTGTATAGGTACTCTAATAGTTCGTTGGAGGCCACCACTGTAATTGAGAGGCAATAATAGTACATGTAGCATCTTCTAAAAAAAACTCAGCTGTGTACCTTCTTGCTTAATTAATTTAGCTGAAAGTCTAATCCATTTTGGTCAATGTCTTTGTAATTTATTTTAGCACCATTATGTATGGTTTATAATAAATTTAAAAATTGATTCTAGGTATCATTAGATCACCTGAAAGTGAGCAAGGAGGCAATGTCAATGGAACAACTGATGAAGAAGTAGGTTTGCGCTAACTTTGATATTGCACTAAGTTTGATCGGTGTGTCCTGTTTTGGAAATATTAGGATATTTTGGAAGTGGTGTTATTCTAATTTTTTTAAATGATGACATCTAATATAGGAAATGATATGATGAACGTGGTTGTAATATTTATGCAAGAATTTGCTAATGAAAAAATTGTGGTACTGAATGCTAATATTTATGCATGTTTTGCAAGCTTTTAAAAAACGTTTAACGGCCCTTAACGGTGAGGTGGTCGCTTAACGGTTTAACGTTAAAACGGAATTATACGGAAGTTAAATTAAAAAACGGCCAACCATTTTTTGTCTATTATTTATTTATTTTAGACCAAATTATGGTGCAAACATACACACTTTTGTCATATGTATGACTCTATGTAACTATATATTATATAATATATTTAACATTATTATTAGCATTGCTGCCTTTTTCATTGTTTAAAAATATAAATGATGTTATATGATATGTTTAATAATTAGAATTTAGAATGTATTTTATTTTGAAATGTGTATTTTTTATAACCTCCACTATCTAATTGCGTAAGTTGTACCAACATAATAATATCTCATGCCAGCATCAATATAACACACAAGACCAGTGTACCCAAACAATCAACACATCATCATAACACTAGTAACTACCCGACTAAGCTCAAAATAACAAATCCCAAGTTAATAAAATAGTAAACAAAAATTGAAAAACTAAATTAATTCAACAAGTTGACAAATCACCAAGTACATTACAGTAAGCATCCAGCAAAAACACAAAGAAAAAATAAAAAAATAAAAAAATAAAAAATGGCGTTAAAACGGCCTGATTTTAACGGATTTACACGGTTTAAACGGGGTTAAAACGGAGTTAAAACCAGTTAAAAACGTTTTTTCCTGAAAACTTAACGCCATGACAAGTTTTTCCCGTTAAACCGGTTTAACTGAAGTTTAAACTCCGTTTTTTAAAAGCTTGATGTTTTGTTATTCTAGTTGCTTTATTAAGTTGTGATCATTGTGAAATAATTTTTAAATTGTTATTGTGATTTGCAATGAAAAATTAAAATTGCTAATATTACAAATATTTAGATGACAATATAAAATTGTGATGGGCTGAACCGGACAGTTTTAATCAAGAAATGAATAAATTATTATTTTTAAACATCCAATCAAAATTTGTCATGTCACAAGTCAATATGAAATCATTTGTGGCCACATATCACAATCTATCAGAGCTTTTATACAAAAAATTTGCATATTCTGCATTTTTGGAGTTTATGCAAATGGGTTTGCACATCTATGCTGACCAAAATTGTGCATAAATCCCATGCAATAATTTATTATTAGCATCAATCGTTATTACATGGGTTCATCTACATGAGTGACCTATGCATACATGTCAGTTGCATCGAGATATTGATGCATGCGATGTATTTTTACCCATGGTGACAGTGCATCTAGTAGTGATTAATTATTAAATAACATATTATTTTGCAAATTGTCAAATTAAGAATCTAAGTAAGACACAGATCACGTAAAAAGTTACATAAGTGGAATTCTTAGGTTATACAGTATTAAAATTTTACATTATCTTACGATATGTCAATAATTTTTTTTTTGAAGTACTATATATACAATATTATATTCTTGTTGACGTAAGATAAATGTAAATGGACATTTCATAGTTTAGTTAGAGATTGAAAAATATTCTCATCCCTAGCCGGCCAGTGCATGCTTTGAATGCGTGTAATCAACTGACACACATATTTTTGTACTATTTATTGCGTCTGTAATCTTCATTTTCACAACAAAAGCCTCATTTGTGCGAGTATTTCTAGATTTTTATTTGAAATAATCTTTTCGTAATTTATATTACAATTCCTTCTCTTCATCCTTATGTTATTTTTTAATAGAGAATATTGACCGGTCTTGCATTCAGCAGAATTTACTAGTAGACCATTGTTTTGTAAACAACATCAATTAGACAATTTATTACAAAAGTTTATAAAAACAATTTCAGTGCAAATCGTTTTTTGTTATAGCCTACAATACAAATATTAGGTATATTATTTTTGACACTTTGTAGGATCATGATATATATATATATATATATATATATATATATATATATATGTATATATACTGTTATTGATATCATCGTTGTTATTTTATTAAATGAGTAAGGTTATATAATTTATTTTCATACTATTTAACTTTTAGATTAATGACTAATATGAACAATAAAATCGCTATTTTTTTTATAAATATAAATTAAGTTGACGTCATTGATATGAATCTTACTTTTTTAACTTGAATAATAAATTCGGTAACTACGTGATAGTATCAACAATGGTATCTGTATAATTGTCCAATATTTTAATTAACTTTAACCTCTAACATATACCATTTGGATGCATTATCATATTTCAACGAAAATTTATGATTTTTTTTTTTTTTGTTGAGTGAAGTTTTTTGCGGCTAATTAAAGAAATTTCTCCCAACACCGAATATGCTGCTCCACAATATTTGTATTTGAAAATAAATTAGAAAGCTTCTTTTGAATCATCTGTCTCATAATTTTCATTAGTGAAACAAAAAGAATAATAAGAAGAAAAACTAAAATGAATGCTGAAATAAGCAAAAGGAAAAAAAAAAAAAAAAAAGTGATCACAGAGAAATCTTCCTTGGTGTTGTCTCATCGTCTCTCCAACGAAAACCAGCGTATTGACCAATGAAACCTCAAGTCAAAAGGGAAGAAATCTAGCCTAAAAACCAAACCAAAACCAGCGGCGTGAGACAGGCGACAAGCAAAGAAAGACATGGAAGCATGTAAAACCGTCTGAGTTCTCAGAAAGAAAGACGAAGCATCAATACCTTTGCATTCCAATACCATCCTTCAAAGTACAAACCAGAGAGGAAGAACAACCAATCAATGCCAAACAGCCAGAAGAGCGATTCCCATCATCACAAGCATCACCATCATCACGGCACGCACCATGGCCATGGCACACACAATGGCCACCATATATTCCACCTTCATGGCCACCATGGTACACACCGTGGCCACAGCCATAGTCACCATGGTCATGGCCACCACGGGTCAACCCACAAGGTATTTTGATCGTTTGTTTGTTTTTTCGAAATTCCCTTTTTAATGTTTGTGACGCTCGATTAGATTTGTTTGTATTTACTTAAAATTTTGATTGAATGATCCTGAGAAATTTGACTAGTATGGAAGCGCTGCCTCGAAAGGAAAATATATTTGACAAATAATAAAAACTATAATCATCTTGTTAATAAATGACAAATAAAATTAATAATCCATTAGATTAACAGATATTTTGTGTGAATTTAATTGTTTCTCTAATTGACAACTAATAAAATGAACAGGAGACGGAAATAAATCCACGCTATTGCCTCTTTTTGTTTTGTTAAAGTAATTTGTATTGTAGAATAAGCAAATTGACTGTTGGAGCGAAATCTCAAAAAAGAGATGCAAAACTTCTATAAGTAGTACAACGAATGGAAGAGATAGATACAATTTCCTCCATCATTGTAAGTAGTTGTACCTAATAAAAGGATAAGGGAAAATTTTATCAGGGCCGGCTTGCACAACACACACTAGATGTCGCAAGATTCGATGTCGCCGTGTTGGCGCTGTACTTCAACAAGGCCGAAGCACGGGATAAATTCTGCCGAGCCATCCAATATTCCGCCAAGTTCATCAATAATGGACAGCCTGGCATTGCGTATGACATTGAGAAATCATCAAGCATGGCAAGAAAAGCCTTCCGTATTTTTAAGGTAATATTTTCCCTTTTCTATTTTTTATATATTGTGTTTTTTGAAGGAGTATTTTTTATGTATTCATTCATCACATCTAATGGTTATCGAAATAAAAAAAATGATGTAAATGCCTTTGCAAAATTCAGTTAACCAAAGGGAATAAAATTAATGATAATGACCAGCTTGTGAGCATCAGAAAATTGTTCCCTAATGAACCTGTCCTCAAAATGATGTGAATCAGTTGACTGAAACCAGTGCAGAACTGTTGTGCAATATTAGGTTATGTACTAGAGAACTGTTATATACACAAGCATTATACTATAGTTATAAATTGTGAATTCTTGTGGTTCAACATTGCAGTTTGTGAATGATCTGTATGCCTTTCTCACCCCTCCTCCAGAGAGAGTCGGTCTTTCTATGATCATACTTGGGAAGGTCAGAAAATGATCCTCTCTGCTATGTTACTAAGTTTAACTTCATTATCTAGTAGCTAGTTAATCAGTATATGATAAACTGGTGCATGGTACTGAACTATGACAAACAAATGAAGTTATTTATGATAATGAATAATGAATAATGAATAATATTAAACTTCAGACATAAGATTATAGAAGAAAATTCCCAAAGTACAATTAATGCCCATATGGGGCAGAAATTAAAAGAAGTAGAATGAAGAAAAGGGAAAATCGGTCAAAGAATAAAATACAACAAGCCAATAAATAGGGAACTAATTATAGATAACTGTTGTCAAACGTCTGAATTTCAAAATAAAAGTTCATGGTCAGCTCTTATAAATCAACTAGTGGTCTAACAATGCCTATACCACCACAACAACCAAAGAAGAAAGCCTTCAGTGATTCAGTCCCAATCAATTTGAAATAGGCTAGACAGGAAAACCCAATTGGAGTTCAGTTGGGTTTCATTTCCTTTTCCTGGCTTGGACAGCCTATGTAAAAAATACGTAGGTGCATTTATGCTGGTACCATGATACATAATCATTTCATCGAAATCAGTTAAATGGGGCAGTCCAATACCACTAAAAGAAATAAAGAGGGCCCTGAACCGCTTGTACAAGCATTTAAGATAAGAATAAAGTACTAACACGGTAACACCTGCCAAGTTAGGCTCAAAACCATTGCAGACACCTGGAAGTGTTTATTTGAAACATAGAATGACTGAACCTGTCTATACTGGTACGATGTTAGGCAAGCAACAATTAACCATACACATTGCTAGCGTAGCTGCTAACTTCCATGGCCTGTTGTCAAAGATTTAATTACCGTTTTACCCTGCTAAATAACCAAATGAAGTACAAACATTTGCGTTTGTTCCAAATTTCTATCTAACTAAATCCTGCAGTAATTTCTTGGATTACCTCGAGACCCAAAAAATATTTCATCAACAAGAAACTTGTCATCTCGAATTTCTTCTTCATTTTAGCTTTGATTATCAAATCGTCCACATAAAGTGCAACGATCAGAATGTCTCCTTTCTTCGACTTCACATAGATGACATGTTCGAACGGACACTGTCTCAGAATTCATGTTGTTTAAAATACGAGTCTATCCTCGTGTTCCATGCTCTTGGGCCTGTTTGAGTTCATAAAGCGCTTTCCTTAGTTTCAGTACTTTGTGCTTCTTCTTTGATTTCACGAACTCGAGAGGCTGCTCGACATAGAACAACCTCTTCCTTGAGTACTCCATTCAACAATGCCAACTTCACATTCATCTGATATACTTAACCGTTCATTGTGCTACATGCGAGACCAGCAACCGAATTGTATCCATCCGAGCAACTGGGGCAAAGACCTGAGATTGATCCTTCTATCTCGGTCATCTCTTCGAATAGATTATTGTGTCCAATCATGTAATTACTTGCTCCTGTGCTAATGTACCACACTGTATCACCTCCTGGGTTCGGTTGTTATATACCATTAGCATCATGTTGCATTCGCCTTTCTCTTCGACTTCGGCATAGGTGGCATTCCCATCTGCCTTCTTCTCGGCCCAACAATCACTTGCACAATGTTCGTGCTTCCATCTCGACCTCTACCTCGTCCTCGAGTATTCTCGCTCGACTGTCCCTTTTGACCTCTGCCTTATCCTCGACCATGACCTCTCCCTCGGTCGCGTCCTCATTTCCCTTTCTGCTAGGCATACATTACATTCTCGTTAGGATTAGTCTTCATTTGTAAAGCTTCCTCGGCTATCTCATTTTCCTTCTTCATATTTCTCCTCTGCTCGTGTGTCATGAGTGAGCATGTGAGTTTATCCACTGTCAACAAGCCAAGATCCTTCGACTCCTCTATCACGCACACAATATTCTTGAAAGTTTTTGTCATCGACCTCAGGATCTCTCCAGGATCCGAGTATCTATCAGTGTTTCACCACTCCTCTTTAACTGATTTGCCACCACTTCCACTCTCGTGATATAATCCGAGATCTATGTCTCCTTCATTCTCATCAACTCCAGTTCACCTCGCAAGGTCTGAGGTCTCACCTATTTCACTCGGTCAACACCCTTATATGCCGTGTGTAGTATTTTTCACGCCTCTTTTGATGTGTTTGTGTGAGCAATTTTTTCGAATCTAGCTTCATCTCCATCTTCGAAAAGAAAGTGGACAGCTAATTTGTCTCTCATGCGCCTCTCCTTTAGCGCCTTTAGTAGATTGGCATTCATGTTTGATGCAGTTTTGGTTCTTCATAACCAGTCTCTACCATCTCCAATACATCTTGAGCTCCAAGCAATGCTTTGATTTGGATGCTCCAATTGTCGTAATTCGATTTCGTCAGCTTTGACAGTGTCATGTGATCAAGTGAGCTTCTCCCAAAACCCGTCATTAGCTCCGACACCAATTTGTTGGATTCTACTTCTTTGCACTTAGATCCTTAGTCACTAGCACAGGTGGTGTTCACTCAACACTCACAGCTCACTTATATCTCCGTGTCTAAATTTCTAGACAATATAGTGGATCAGAACTGAATCAGAAAGAGGCAAGAAATCAACTAACAAAAAATTATATTAAGAAGAGGAATAGTCTTACAACAAATAGATAATTTTGATTTCTCTCTCATCAAGTTCTAACATAGCACTACACTTGCTATTTATACTACTCTGTGCCATTAATGCACTTGCTCATCTAACTCATTAACCAACTGCTAATCAACTCTTGATGGCAACTTTCTGTCTAACAACTAAATTAATTGCTAGAATTTAAATTTCCTTAATTCCCGAAATCCCGTTTCCGAGCTTGATTTTCTGCTAACAGAGATTGTTATCAGAAAGTTCCTCCCGAGATCATCCTTCTCGAAAGTTCCTCCCGAGCTCTTGCCCTTCGAGTCAATTGACTTCGGATTCAGTTCCTTCGAGTTCGAGACTTGGAGATTGTTATTTCCAACAGATATTAGATCACTGAGAAAGAAATTTGAGATTCATGGAGAAATTAGTTATACTATTCTGCTGTTGTCATTATTCCTTAGTACCTCTCAATGTACAGAAATAATCCATTTATATAATGATCCATTCTGGAGTTTCTCTGCTTAGATTCAGCTAACATGCTGCAATAAAAGATAGTTTTATTTATCTTTTTATACATTTTAATTCCAGGTGAAAAATTTGACTCAAGGCACTTTTCTGTTTCTAGACCAGTTTGTCTGGGCATCAAAGACTGGCTTATACCAGGTTAGAATATCTTGTGGTTCTGTTTTTGCATCTTCTAATTCAATTTTCATGAACTTTCTTTTTCAAAGTTGTAGGCAAAATATTTCCTTTTTCATGAACTTTTATATATAAATAAATCGTGAACCTGGTAACCCTTTTGTAGGACAAGAAAAAGGCTGAGAAAATAAGTAAGATATCAACTTATTCCTGGTTCGTTTCTTGTGTAGCCAATACCATTATGGAGGTTTGCATTGTTCTTTGTTGATTTTCTTTTACCACAATAAATTTTGTTTTCTTGTTTATAATTTGTAACCATATCTCTGATCATTTGACCATGTAGTGTGCAGCATTTTGGAAGCAATACAACCAAATTACTCATTTGCCATCCATGAGAAGCATAGATAAGTTCGAAGTACGTCCTACTCTACCTCTTGAAAAGGAACATAGGAAAAAACTCAAAAAAGTAATTTATCTTACTTTATGGTTATTTGATATACCTAAATTCTAACACCTTAAGGTAGCTATAGATGTGTAATCCAAGCAGAAACCAAAACAGCGGGCTTACAAGGAATTGGTGCTGTACACCTCAGTTGTCTATATCTTTCTTAGTGCTTTTTCTAGCCAGGGAGTATTAAAGAAAATATATATAACATTCTTCAAAATTCCAATTAATGAGAATTTTTTGAATTTCTGTTTGCTTTTGCAAATTTAATATATTGACAGAGACACAACCTACTTTTCTCAAAATATAATTGACAGATTTGAGAGTATATTGTAAGCCATGCACTACCGTAGTGCTTTAATGAAAACCTTTTGGCAATATATATCTATGTTACTATGTTATAATACCTGTATCTATCAAGCTGAGGCTTAATTTTTATTAAAGCTGTGAAAGCTGCTTAATACACCGATTCATCTCAGTACAACCAATTTGTACAAGTACCAGACATAAACCGTCTGGAAAGAAGACTGTATTTAATTTTACTAAAATGGATTACCTCAAAAGCAGAAAAAGGATCAAACTGAAATGTCTGTAGCTGTATGCAACATCGAGTATCATCTTAAGAAAAGAGAGTAGTAAAAGCACATTCTATGCACTGATGATACTTCATTGGTGCTTTGTTTGATATCTTTGTTGTTTGTTAGGTGCTACTTTGCTAGTGATCCTGGCTCATCATAAACAGCTAATGTAAAATCCTCCTTATTTAAGATATTTTGGAGCAAACATAGTATATATTATTAAAATGTGGATTGATTTCCTTAATTATATAAAATGTTGATATATATATATATATGACCAGAAAAGTTACTTATTTCCATTCTCTTTTCAGGTCCGCCGCCTGGAGTCAATGTACAGGGATAAGATGCTAACCGTTATAAAGGCATTGACGGACCTTACTCTCGGCATCGGACTTCTGAAAGTAGCACCGAAAGTTATGACCCCTCGTGTTATGGGTGTTTTAGGAGTTTTTAGCTCACTTATTTCTTGCTACAAGGTATATATGCCATATTTCTCCATTAGCTCTTTGTAGAAACCAAGAGATTCTAGGCACATTTCAGGAAAACAGAATACTGATCGTACTGTCTTTGTTTTGTCCAGGATTTACTTTTCATTTTGGAAAACTTATGACATCTTTGACTTGTGTTTAAAGATAACAATAACCTTAAAAATAAGTAGCATAAAGTCAGCCCATATGGTTGCTAGGCCTAGAGACCTAGCTCAACTAATGGGCCCAATATGAGCCCCCTTAGAGATAAGCCCACTAACAATTGAATGTTCAATACTTCCATTAAAAATATTGCACCTTTTTGTTAAAGAAAACTACCACAACACAACTGAAGTTATTGATATTAATCAAATGTGCCCTCAAGACCATGAATCTGTATATATCTTCTATAGTACTATGAGTACCATGTATCTGTATCTTCTATAATACTATGAGTACTATGAGTACTTTACGAGATCCAAACCGTTCATTGAATTTTGAGATTTGTACGCACATATTTCAAAATTTAATGAACGGTCCGATACATGTGAAGTACTTTATAGTACAACAAGGGATCTCAATTCCAAGACCATAATATCATGCCAGTTTAAGCTCTATTCGATGCATACGATGGTTTGCCTCCATATAACTTGGTCATTTCCACTATGATTGCAGATATTTTTTGCTTGAATCTGTGTATTTTTATAAGTTGCTTTTATGATGAATTTTCTCATAATTGACATCCGGGGATTCTTGTTTCCTCAGCTAATACCTAAGGTTGATGAGGCAAAGAAGAAGACTCCTATTTATCGTATCGAAGCATACGAATCACCACAGTAAACAAAATAATTGGTTGGCAACCTTTTCTGTGATAATAACGGCCAGGTAGAGTTCTCTGGGAGGATCAAGGCCTCATACAGACAAGTTTTGATTTGAATAAAATTTCTTGCTTTCTTGTTACTTTTATGTTCTTTTTAATTATAGAGATTCTGAAGTTTCAACCTCGCAAAGTGTCAATAACTCTCATAGAAGTTAAGTTGCGTGTGTGTAATTTGTGTGATTTAAATTGATGTCGATTAATTCTAAGTCAGGAGTTCGATGTTAGTCTAGTAACTTTCTTGCATGACTAATAGAAACAATATATTGCTGGTGATTAAATTTCGTGGTCAATAAATATTGTTGAAAGATTGCGACATGATAACCTAGCTACCGGTTGAGTACATTAAAAAGTGGATTACCATTTTAATCATGTTATATATGGTCCCATAATTCTATTCAATTACTGACAGTCTTATGCATCATATAAATTGCAATGTGCTGGTGGTTCGTCCCCACATGGAGATCTGAACTGATTTGGGAAGTTAATTGGTGGTGGCACAATAATTTCTCACATTTTTCTTTTTGCTCACTGCTGTCAATTAATCAGATGAAAAGTCACACAATTATCATGAGATATATTTAGTCAGTGATTAGGCAAATTCTATGATGCAAACCTGCATATTGACATGAATAAATACACTACTAGTGTCAGTCCTAATTCAGTAAATGGCCATATGATTCATTGGTTTTCTGCCTTCCATTTGACATTCCTTAGTACAGAAATTGGCTTCTAATAAAAAAAATTCCCACTTCTTTGAACTCCACAAAATTAATTGCATGCTTTGTGTATTCCTACGGTAGGCCAGCAATATATAGTATTAGTGCCTGTATATCTGGTACGCTTTACAATCTGGTCAATACTGTACAAACCGTTCCACTTGAGGTAAATGCTAATTATAAGAAAATCACGTGATAATGACATCCATATCTTTTGGGTGCATGGTTGCTTTTATAACAGTACATATTTTCCCACTTGTGATCAATACCTGTACGATAAATTGATGGGTGTATCAATGAGAATCCAAGTTTTTGTCCTTTAGAACTTTATGCAATCCAATAACTTGGTTCTATTAGCCTAATGCATTTATAAGGCCTCAGACCTAGCTAGAAGTTCGGTTATATTATATACAATAATTAATAATGGATGAGACTAATAGTTTTCCACCTTGCGTTTCTCGTGAGCATGCAGACGGCGACAAAGTTCGATTTTATAGCGGATAGCTTGGGAGTTGGGAGCTCCAATTTCAAAAGAATCTTTTAAACCGAACGTTAAATGGGGTTTTATTACTGCAGAAACAGATTTTTATAGCCGATGGTCTATTGGTCTGTGATCAATACTTGTAGAAAAGTTTTTTTCACAACTCGTACTACAACACAAAAAGACTTTAATGTCGTTTAATTATAATCGGATCATAGTGACAAACGGTGATAAAAGCATTAACTCTAATTTTTTTATAAAAATCGGTGATAAAATCTTAATCATTATCACCGAATATTAACAAATAAACGATGATAAAGCCTTTATCAAATCATAATACATCTAATATATAAAGAAAAGTAAATTAAGCAACATGACATATTTGTAAATAATCAAATTTTCTCTTGATTATATATTACGAACAGACATTTCTGCAAAAATGCTTATCAAATCAATCAATTTCGCAATAAATACAAAAGCTGGCAACAACATTCTTTTTTTAATTTTCAAAACTTTTTATAACGGGCCCTTAGTGAGACCTGTTGGTTTAAAACCACTAGCCGAAGACACTTCCCGAGGATAGATGTTCCCTGTACTGAGGAAGTTCTAAGGTTCTCACAGGTTGTTCACTAATATGGGTCTCTAACACAAATTACTACTCGGATTGTAATCCGGGAGTTTACTCTCGGTTCTTTCGGATATTCTCATAAGTTACTTAGAACAGGTGGCGCTTGGCTTCCTTCACCTGAGGAATGATTTATAGAGGATTAAAACAGAGGTACTTTGATTGGAGATGATAGAGAGTATTTGCTTAAAAGCAGTTTTCTATTTAAACTCAGAACCTTACAATGGTTTTTATCTCTCTCTCTATTTTGGCTCTCATTTACATTCTGAACTACTATCATATTTATACTAAAAGTGATAATCATTACATGTACAAGAAAGTCTACAGCTACTATACTAGCCTACTGTAACTCATCATGGCCACGGTACAAAAATTCTTGCACCCACGTGTTGTCTCTGACTTTGGTGGCCTCCTGTCAGAGTTCTGCTTTCGACGTCTGTCAACTCAAGCTGTCAACTCGAGCTGTGAGTAATTCGGGTTGGATCTTCCAGAATCCTCATCTTCGGCTTCTAGAGTGACTTCAGGTTGTTTGTCCCGAGTCCTCTTTGCCCTCGGCATCCCGAGATCTTCTATCTCGGTATACTTCCGAACTCCTCGAGTTTCACCTCCCGAGTTCTTCATACTACCCGAGTTCAGTTTATTACTCGGACAATGTTCCGGATTTCTGTTGCTGTCCTTCGGGTTCGGGATCGAATTCGAGACTTGGAGATTACAACTTCCAACAAGACCCGCTATAAAAGGATCAAGATAAAAGCAAATTATTTCAAAGGTCGCTGTAAAAAGAAGGGCTTAGTACTTTATGGCAACGGTTATTTAATAATAATAATTTTTATTGCAAATATTAATTTATTAATTTTATTCGACAACATCTATTTGGTAAAAGTTCTTTATACAATTCAGCACTCTCTGTTAGAAAGGAACGGATGCATAACGTTGAGCAGATGGAATTTAACCAGCCTATGGTCAATAAATTGAAAAAAAAATGGAATTTAACCATTGACATATCTCATTTTTGCGACAGTGGTTGGGAAAGCACTTCCAGAAATCCTAGAAGCTGGCCTTAAATTGGCTGTTTGCACCTAAATAAATTAGTTAATCGTAGTCTGCATTTACTTGATTACTGTTAGTCTTGTTGAAAGTATTTTGAGCTGCGGTCCATACTATAGACAGCTACTCCTGTTGAGGCCGAATATTAAATGTTTGCCTCCCACATAAGAGCAGAAGAGAAGAGCTGATAAAAACAAGATCAACTATTCTATTTGAGCAATAAATTTAGTAAAATAAACACACCTCTTCTGTCTCCCGAAAAAGAAATAACATCAGTCGTAACGGCTTATAAATATGCATATACGTCTCCTCTCTCATCCACATCACTACACATAATTCCTTCTTCCCTTCCAGCCTCTCTAACTACGTACACAGTAGTCTCAGGCTCTCAGCCATGTGCGACTGCAGTGTGCTCCGGCAGTGTTGCCACCACCAACCCAAACAGCTTACTCCTCTCATTGAAAAACAAAACACCCCAACTCAATGTAAACCTGAAGAAGCCGGTAGTCTTGAAACCATCATGGCTGAGGCTCGGCCAATATTATCGCTAGCATTCCCAATGATTTTTTCGGGGCTGTTATTGTACCTTCGGTCGATGATTTCAATGCTATTTCTCGGTCGTTTGGGCCTTTTATCTCTTGCTGGTGGCTCACTAGCACTCGGATTTGCCAATATAACTGGTTACTCAGTTCTCTCAGGTCTTGCCATGGGTATGGAACCGATATGTGCACAAGCTGTCGGTGCTGGCAATCATAATGTCCTCAATCAGACTCTCCGGCGTACAGTTGCTTTATTGCTCACTGCTTCTTTACCTATTGCTGCTCTCTGGTTCTCCATGCAACAACTCTTACTAGCCTGTGGTCAGGACCCTCATATAGCCACAGCTGCACAGTCATACATTCTTTTCTCTTTACCGGATCTCTTGTTACAATCTTTCCTCCATCCAATCCGTATTTATCTACGTACCCAATCCATCACCCTTCCCCTGAGCTATTCTGCAATCTTTGCACTCATATTTCATTTTCCTATAACCAATTTGCTTGTTTCAGTTCTTGGCCTTGGTATGGAAGGTGTTGCAATTGCCAATGTCTTGGCTAACTTTAACCTTCTTCTATTCTTTTTCTTATACATTATTTTCTCTGGTGTCTCCAAGAAAACAAGAGGTGGTGATGGTGATAATGCAAGTAGCAATCAAAACTTGGTAGAATGGAAATCTCTATTAAACCTTGCAATACCTAGTTGCATTTCTGTTTGCCTAGAATGGTGGTGGTACGAGATAATGATCATGCTCTGTGGTTTGCTTGCTGACCCAAAATCAACCGTTGCCTCGATGGGTATTCTTATCCAAACCACATCACTGGTATACATTTTCCCCTCTTCGCTAAGCTATAGCGTGTCGACCCGTGTTGGAAATGAACTAGGAGCAGGCCAGCCTGACAAGGCCCGTCGAGCTGCACGTGTAGGGGTCGCATTTGGGGCAGTTTTAGGCATCATAGCATTTTGTTTTACCCTAGCTATAAGGGACATATGGGCCCATGCATTCACATCAGATGCATCGGTTCTACGACTCACGACAACAGTGCTTCCTATACTGGGCATGGCAGAGCTGGGCAATTGCCCTCAAACAACAGGGTGTGGTGTTTTGCGTGGAAGTGCAAGGCCACGCGCTGCAGCAAACATAAACATGAGTGCGTTTTATGGGGTCGGCATGCCAGTCGCTCTAGGATTTGCATTTTGGGCAAAGATGGGATTAACAGGCATGTGGCTCGGGATGCTTGCGGCACAAATGGCATGTGTCATGTTCATGCTAATGTCAGTGAAAGGTACTGACTGGCATCTACACACTCAAATGGCTCAACGGTTAACCGGTAGAGGTGTGGTTATTGACAAAGATAACAAAGAAGGATTAAAAAACGACGCTGATACAGTGCTTCCCGCTGTCACTGACGCGCGAGACTCACGTTTTGACTTTAGGGGCTCTTCTTTTTGGAACATCTCAGGAGGCAAAACTTGAAGCATCGTAACTTTTTCCATTAAAAAAATAGGGTGGCAGTTGATGGAGAGAAGAAAGAATTAGTGTGGTTATTAGATAGTAGACACTAATTATGATTTGGCAATTTTCTGACAACAAAATTTTGTTTTAATGTTTTTATTTTTTTTAATTATAGTATTAATGTTGATATATTTATAGGAAAACGAAGAAGAATTGATGAGAAAGGTTCGCAGGAGAAAATTGTTTTATTATATAAAAAAAAAAGAATGGATACAACAAATTGTAATTTTGTATTGTATTTTAATTTTCTCAGCTTCCTCACCTAATTTATTATGTTAGGCTTTGGAGGCTGCGTTCTCTTTTGTAAATTTTCGGTCCAACATATGTCGTTTGAATTTAAGATTAATTAATTAAAGTCCAAATCTTAATTACTATCAAAAATTCGATGTACACATATTAATAAAGCAACTCATTATAAACATGCTAGCAGTAGGAGCCGCCAATAGGGCTGTCAGTTGGGCCGTTTTTTTGACGTTGAGTCGTGCAGTTTGGACCGAATGAAACAACAATGACACCCAACTCCATTTCGTTTGAGCCGACGAAACAATAACAATAGAAGGCCCAATTTCGTTTAATAAAACGAAACGGAATCGACACCACCTTCTACTGTTTCGTTTATTTTGTTTGTATCGTAGAGTTCTAGCGGAGAAAAAGAGGTAGAAGATAAACCCTAAGCGTCGCTCACTTTCCTCTTTCACTGTCTCTTTGTCTCTCTCAGTCCTGTACAACACTCATGTTCTCGTCGTTTCTGCCTTGTGAATTGCGAGACTGTCAAGTCGATGTCTTGTTCGACGGATCCCTCATCTAGTTTTCAAGATCGATCAGTACTATTGTCTCGCTTGAGGTAAGAAATTCTGGCATATTGCCATCAGACTTGTATATTTGATGATTGCTCTATCGTACATATATTTTTTGTGAGACATGATGAAGAAATCGTCGTTCAGGATTTTGTCATCGCCTACAGTGACAATAAAACAGCTGGGAACATAATCAACCATGTTGAAAATCATGCTCATAAAATTAGACTAAACTAAGTGCCTTGTTTTTTCTATGTTCAGTATTTAAAGCAATCTCGTGGGCATTTGCGAGACTTAAATGATGTAAATCGCGTTCCAACACAGAAAATAGGTCGGACTGTTAATAGATGGGTTTCGGTCCATGCCCATCTCAGTTCACTGATGAGGAGTTGAAGTTCATGATCAAATCATGTTCATAATTATCTACTTATGTTAATTTCATGTTCAGTTAATCTCATGATCGAATAATGTCAATTATTTGTCCATAAGCTAACCATGCGGGTCTGGTTTTGAACACCACATTAATTCACTTTAAATGAAAACTCTTTCATCGCTGTATCGAATAAGTTGGGTTTGGGTTCATGTTTCTCTATGTGAATAACTTAGTTTTCTCTATGTGAAAGAAAGAGTTAGAACTTGGTTAATCTACTGGGATATTTGAAAATATTTGCATTTTAGTTTTAGCAATTGGATTTGGATCGAACTTCAATCAAGACCAAGAAATAGTCAATTCCATAAATGTTCAATAATGTTTGTGCTATTTTATCCGTGAACTGTCCTGTTTATTAAGAGCCCTAAAAATAGTTACCGAGTATCACTACTACAAAATCCACCTATTATACTGGTCAAAATCGACCTATTATAGCAGGTATAGGGGGTGTTATTGCTGGAGTTGTTAAAGGTTAGAAGCACCTGCTTTTAAATTTCAGGCTTTAATATCGAACATTAGTACAATTTCGTTATTAAAGATCCCAAAGAAATTATATCGATAAAATGCTGAGTAGATATGGCATGAAAGACTGTAAATCAGGTGATACACCTGTAGCTAAAGGAGACAAGTTCAGTCTCGAACAATGTCCCAAAACTGATTTAGATAAAATTGCCATGAAAGATATTCCCTATGCGTCTCTTGTAGGCAGTCTCATGTACCCTCAAGTATGCACGAGACCGAATATAGCATTCATCACAGAAATGCTAGGACGATATTTAAATAACTCGAGAATGAAGCACTGGAAAGCAGTTAAGAGGGTGTTGAGGTACCTGAAGAAAATAAGAGACTATATGCTCACATATCGAAGATTGAAAAAGCTCGAGGTCATTGGTTATATCGATTCTGATTTTGGAGGTTGCGTAGATAGCATGAAGTCGGCATTATGATACATCTTCATGATGGCAGGTCGCGCTGTATCGTGGATAAGTGCTAAACAGACACTAATAGCACCTTCTACAATGGCAGCCAAGTTCATTGCATGTTACGAAGCCTCAAACCATGATGTGTGGCTCAAAAATTTTGTCACTGGGCTGCAGATGGTCGTTACTATCAAGAGACCACTTACATTGATGTGTGACAACAATTCAGCCTTGCTCTATGCAACAAACAACATAAACTCGATCAAGTCTAAGTATATAGACATCATGTTTATGATATTAAAAGAGAGAGTACAAAACAATAAGTCGAAGGTGAAACACATAAGTACAGACTCCATGATTGCGGATCCCCTTACAAAAGCACTATCACCCAAGAAGATTCATGAGCATGTCGCTCATATGGGCATAGTACATATGTTAGGATAGTGTAGGGAAAATGTGAGAGTCTGATTTTGTTTTAAAGTTCCATGTTTTGTATTTTGTAACAAGTTATGATATATGCAAATTATATTTTGAATCGCATTGTGTTCTTTCTTTAAAGTTTTGACCTCATTAAAGTAAAGATACAAAGATGACCCATTTGAAAATAGGCACACATAATCACACTTTCGTGTAATTTCTGAACTATATGACCAAAATCTAATTTATGTCATCCAGAAGTATTTGGTAATGTGATTTATTTCGAGAAAACCGCGTGGAAAATGTGGTGATTATCGTTTAAATCCTCTTCTCCCGATACGTCCGAAGCTGATCATCATCATCAAGAGGAAATGCATCAGGAAAAGGAGCATGCCCTTGGAGTCAAAGCTGCCAGACATTCATTAAATAGAGTGTTATCTTATGTCCATTTTTAATTGCCTTATCAAAAAGCCTTGTCAAGTCATGATTTATAAGTATCTTTTAGAAATTCGACAAAAACGAGCAAAAAAATAGCAAAAATTTGGGTACTTTAAAAAATGGATACACTGCTATTTTAGTTTATCTGGACTGTTCAATTTATCGAGATTGCTGAAAAGTGATTTTTTGGAAAACGCAACAAAAGTTAAAAAGTAAATCATTATTTACCAATCTGGATGAATTGAACAGTTCAGATAATCTATAGTACACAGTATATCCATCTTTTGGAGTATATATCCAAGTTTTTGCCATGAATTATTTGTTATCAAGATTGTGTCATCTAGTGCCATGCGCATTTATAGCGGCATTTTTGTTAAGTCCAATTTTATATGTTTCAAATTAATTTCTAAAATATCACTGAGGACTATAATAGTCCATTTCTGTAGTAGTGTTTTATAATCGGTAAGAAAACATGTGTTAAATTTATATATTTGTAAAGAAAATTCATATTTGAACTCATAAAAAATAAAACTATTTTATTGTTGAATTTCATAATTAGACTTAACATATTTTGATATAATTATTGCATGGATATTAATATTAACTAGTATGATGCTTGACTTCGTTCAAAATTTTTTGGCTCCGCTACTAGCTAGAGACGGTACATATCAATACTATATATAAAGCTTGCTCAATGTCGGCATGTTCATTTTTTCGGACACGCTGACGCGCCATTTTGCTATTCAATTTGCATTGTACATGTGTCCAGGTTATCGAACAAGCAATAAGTCATTAATGGAACACGCCATTAATTTCAGTATAGATCAATACTATATATAAAGCTTGCTCAGTGACAGCGTGTCCAATTTTTCGGATACGTCGACATGTCATTTTTCTATTCATTTTGTATTGTATGTGTCTCTAGGTTATCGGATGCGCGACACGTCATTAATGAGACACGCCATTAGTTTCACATCATTAATTTCAGTATAAATCATTAATACATTAATTTCACGTCATTAATGTTCACACCTCCTCATTTCATATAAATTATTGTGTTTTCAAAAGAACTTAAAAAAGATGTATGCTATTTATTATTATATAACTTTAATTTCAGTAAACATTAATGTTATTTAGCAAAGATTGAAGTTAATATAATTGTGTTGTTTATTTTTCTAATACAAAAAGCTCTTCTTCAAAAAGAAATAAAAAACATGGAGCGACATTACGCCGCAATGTAATTTCTATTTATAATAATTTTGGAATGTGATATATAATTAGGGAGCTGATACAGTGATATACAATTTGATACGCAATTGATACGCTCGTCCATTTTGTCCTAAAAGTCTCTCCATTTTTTACAAATTGTTCTCTCCAGTTAATTTGTAATGCATATTAATTTGTTTATAATGTATATTAATTTATTTATAATTTGTAATGCATGTTAATTGTTTTGAGTTACGATTTGTAATGCATGTTAATATATGATAGATTTTCATTTCGTATATATGCGAATTTGTAATGCATATTAATTTATTTATAATGCATATGAATTTTTTGGTGCATATTCATATTTTTCCAGTTGTTATGCATGTTATTACAGCAAGCATGCATATTCAATTGACTAAGATGCATAAAATAACAAAATTAAATTTAAGCTGCACAAAACTAGAATAACATCCATAACACCAGAAATAACTTGCATAATAACAAATATAACATGCATAACAACAACTAAATAAGTATGCATGTGTTTTTCAATTAACATGAATAACAACAAAAAATTAAGTTTAAGCTACATTACATCACAAAAACTACTATAACAACTATAATAACATGCATAACAACCAAATAAGTATGCATAGTAAATTAACTAACAAGCATAACAACAA
Organism: Eleocharis quinqueflora; assembly: GCA_964058865.1. Lineage (NCBI taxonomy): Eukaryota > Viridiplantae > Streptophyta > Magnoliopsida > Poales > Cyperaceae > Eleocharis > Eleocharis quinqueflora. The sequence goes on along the minus strand of CAXKVX010002128.1, from coordinate 29,756 downwards.
CAAAAATGAAGTTTAACATGCGTAACAACTAGAATAAGTAAGTATGCATAATAAATCAAATAACAAGCATAACAACTAGAATAACATGCACGACACTAGAATAACATGCATAACAAGTTATAACAAAAAATAAGTATGCATAGTAAAATCAATCACATGCATGACAGCTAGAATAATATGCCTGACAATCATATTTTGTATGCTGACATTTTCAATTAACATGCATAACCAAATTAAGTATGCATAGTAAAATCAATCAACATGCATGACAACTAGAATAACATGCTTGACAACCATATTTTGTATGCTGGCGTTTTCAATTAACATGCATAACCAAATTAAGTATGCATAGTAAAATCAATCAACATGCATGACAACTAGAATAACATGCCTGACAACCATATTTTGTTTGCTGACATTTTCAATTAACATGCATAACCAAATTAAGTATGCATAGTAAATCAACTAACATGCATGACAACTAGAATAACATGCCTGAAAATCATATTTTGTATGCTGGCATTTTCAATTAACATGCATAACCAAATTAAGTATGCATAGTAAAATCAATCAACATGCATGACAACTAGAATAACATGCCTGACAACCATCTTTTGTATGCTAGCATTTTCAATACATGCATAACCAAATAAGTATGCATAGTAAATCAACTAACATACATGACAACTAGAATAACATGCCTGAAAACCATATTTTGTATGCTGGTGTTTTCAATTAACATGCATAACAACAGAAATAACATGAATAACAGCAGATATAACATGCATAACAAATATAACATGCTTTCCAGATAAAAAGAGATCAGAACCAGGAATCAATCGAAACAATGACGCGATGAAACAGTTTCAAATAGGAAAGAAAATGGAACTGTCCAGTCGTCAAGGTGAAAAAAATTATTGGAGGTGTCCATTGAATGGAAACGTCCATTCGGTATCCCTAGAACATTTTCCATATAATTAAGTTTAATCCCAACGGTTTTGTAAGCCTTTTTATAACTGATACATAATAAGTGGTCCCTCTTCATTAATTAGATTTAAGGATCGGAGAGAAATCATAAAACACTACTATTTCAAGCATCCAAATTAAATCCAGGTCACATTCCCCTGTGTAACCGTGTTGCTCGATTTATAAGAAAAACAAAATTGACCTCTCACGATTTTATTTTGGTATATTTGTTAGAATTGGGGCTTATGTGAATTCATTAAAGAAGACGCAATTCAAAGGTTAAGAATTAGTGCGAAAGCGTTTATAATTCAATTCAGATTTTAAAGATCTGAATCACTTAGCCAATTCAATTTAGCAAGCAAGTCTAAAAGCAAATCACAAAATAGAGATAAAAAGGCTTAAAGAAAGAGAGAGCAATCAAGCACAAAGTGACACGGTATGTAATGTGGTTCGGCCTATCAAAATAAACTTACGTCTACGTCCACGAATCTCCCAGAATAAAACGTCTTTCGAGCCGTTACACTATAACCAAATGTTTTTACAAAGGGGCGGAGACGATCTTTAGCTTCTTCCAACACATGATAACTAATCTTCTACTCCTAACTCGATGCAAGGGGCAACACCACTCTACACCGTAACAAAAGGTCAATGACTAAACAATTAAGGACAGTGATGCACTACTTGACAACACAAAGATGGTGCATCAAAAGGCTAAAGAATAACAAGGTTTGATCTAGAATAAACAATTAGACAATATGTAGCTAGACTAAGTGCTTTCAGGTTTAGGTACCTTGAGGAGACTTGAAAGAGGCTTTATGTTGTGCTCAAATGAAGATTGGAAGCTTTTCTGAATGTTTGGATGATCTTCTGGGTCAAATCTAACATCTTTATATAGGCTGAGCACTTCTTGGAGTCTTGATCTGTGAAGAATAGCCTCTAGCATTACAGCAAGATCCATCACACCTGGAGAAGGCGTTATAACGCCTTGGATCTTTCCCCTTCTTGCCCTTCTGCAGCTAACAACTGAGCCACAGAACTCCTAACCCGTTATAACGCATGAGTATGGCGTTATAACAGATGGCTAAGCGTTGTGACGTCTTGCTGGAGCATTACAATAACGCTTGCCTCGGATTTTTCTAGCAGTTTGGCCTTTTCTCTCCTCCTAAGGCGTTGTGACGCCTTCATGACTAGTTATAACGAGTTACAGACTCGTTATAACGCCTGAGCAAGCGTTATGGTAATGCATGGCTCAGTCTTGTGTCTTGAAGCCTTTCCTTGATGCTTAGACCATGTCTTAACTTGTCGAGGGCATGTATGAGCATGTTTGACATCGGGTCATACATGTTTTAACTTGCATCTCACCAAAACTCAATTGTGCAAGGTTAGTACTTTATGTGTTTTGCAAATTGTCAAACAAGAGATGAGTTGATGAATTAATATCAAATTAATTCTAACAAACTATTCTTTTTGGCAATTTGCAAAATCAATTGAGATGTGCATATCAAATGATGCACATCTTTCATTTCTCCTCCTTTTTGCAAATTAAGACAAAAGGCTCAAACATATTTTACTCCCCCTAAATTTTAGCACATATTCAATTATACAAGTCAAGCAATTTACTCCCCCTTAATGAAATAATATTTTCAAATGTAGCACAATTCATATGATTTACCAATTAAGCATAAGGGACATATAAGAAGGCATAAAAGAGCAATGAGAGCAACATATATAAAGACACATCAATTTGATATCTCAATCATCCCTAATTTAAATTTACCTCAATATGTTGGTTAACATCAAGAGATTTGGTGAAAATATCCACAATTTGACTTTTAGTATCAATATAAACAAGTTCTATACTACCATCTTCAACATGGTCTTTTAGAAATTGGTGCCTAATGTCTATATGCTTGGTTTCAGCATGAGCAATAAGGTTTTTAGACATCATAATGGTGCTAGTGTTATCACACATAATTGGTACCTTGGTGAAATTCAAATCATAATCCGTAAGGGTTTGCACCATCCATAGAATTTGGGTGCAACAACTACTGGCGGCTATGTATTCGACTTCCACCATGGAAAGGGCAACCGAGGTTTGCTTTTTATTAGAGCATGATACTAAGGACCCACCTAAGAATTGGCAAGTTCCACTGGTTCTCTTTTTATCAACTCGGTCACCGGCGAAGTCCGCATCAGTGTACCCTATCAAATCAAGTTTGGTGGTTCTACCATACCATATTACCAAGTTGATTGTACCTTTTACATATCGTAGGATCCTCTTCACGGCTACCATGTGTGATTCTTTTGGAGATGCTTGAAACCGAGCGTAAAAATATACGGCAAACATGATGTCGGGTCTACTTGCGGTAAGTATAACAGACTTCCAATGATTGCCCGATAAAGGGAGATATCTACCGTTTTTCCGCATTCATCTATTCCAAGTCGAAGATTTATTGTCATGGAATTTTTCATAGGCTTGCTTTCTTCTACGCCAAATCGTTTGACTAATTTCATGACATATTTCGATTGGTTGATGAAAATCTCTTCTTCACTTTGTTTGATTTGTAGTCCAAAGAAGAAGGTAAGTTCTCTCATCATAGACATTTCAAATTTTTTGCTCATAAGATTAAAAAGTCCTTCACAAGAAGGTAGTTAGTAGATCCAAAGATAATGTCATCGACATATATTTGAACTAAAAGAATATTCCTAATATTTTTTTTGTGAAAAGGGTCGTCTAGCTCTTAATAATTGCAAATAATATACCTAAGAAACTGCATGATCTCAAAGGAATCATTTGCTTAATAATTGTTATTGGTCAATTATAGTTCCATATTCAACGGCTTATAAAGGTCAACCTAGCTACATATAATTATACAATATATCTATTTCCTTTTATTCCCTCGATTTATCTTTTTTAATTGATCTTAGTATTCCAGTAATATGCATGAAGCATAATTGCGCCACTAATGTCTACCATTTGTTCTTATACTGTTGTTTTCATGATTATTATGCACATCAGATAAACTGAACAATACGAGAGGATAAAACAAATAGCACCGGCTATATGTTTCCGAACCAAAAAAGAGTGTCAGTCAAGATGTGCTGATATCTTTTACATGCAATGTACTATTGTATTGTACACACTGTTACAACTTACAAATCATCAACTGAGTCAACTTGAGTTCATTGAAGGATTCAGCTTCAGCCCTCGTAAAATTAAGGACTTAATTTACTTTCCTAACAAAATTAGGACTTAATTTACACTCGCCCAAATTCATACTTTTAATTTCATTTGCGTTGATAACCAAATTGGGAAAGCAAATGCTTAATTCGATCAGTACGATCATGTTTAGATAATCTATCTCTTTCAGAGCCTACTAATGCCACCCATTAGACAAGGCCTATCTTGATTACCCCTGTACTGGCTGTGCAAGATCAACCAACCAATTCACTGGCATGGAAGCATCAAGCTAGTTGTTTCTGTTTTTTAAGGCACATCACAATTGGTTCCGGGACCATCCGACTGGGAGGTTAATCATGTAACGCGTGCTGGTTGTTTAGTAGGCCGGTTGGATCGCTACGCACATGTAGTAGTAGCATAGAAGAGACTGACTTGCCATCTAACTAACACATGTGTTGTTCTTGTTATTAATATAACTAATTAAATTTACTGTCATATATGGTGTTAATCCAAGCAACTTATTGGTGTAGTACAATGATTATTTTGATATGCATAGTACACGGTTTGTCTCATTAATTGCTGAAATGGCATAGTACGTACGTGCTGAATAATTATATTAGTACGTGCTGAATAATTATATAGGCGTCACAATTTTAAAAATTATCCAATTGTCTACATAATTTGCTAGCAATACATTTACTGGCATATAGCAGATCAAACCATTCTGGATATATAGCTACACAAATCTGGTATCAAACAGTACTAATAACCATCAATACAATATATATATAGGACTACCTATATATGTGTACCGATATACATACCAGCAGTAATGCATGCCTTATATGAGCTAACATAAAGGCATAGTCCCAGCATTTATGATAAGTTGTTATATTTATGTCAACCGAAAGGATCCCTCTTAATTTCCAATTTGCCATAATACTTCAAATTTGTGGTAAAATTTTTGTTACAATTAATAATGAAAGGTATGGTTATAATCAATCAATAAATACAGCAGGAAAGTACAGCCACATATGTTGTGTTACCTTAGCTATGAGAAATGCCAGTGCGTAGCTAAAGGTAAGCAAAGTAACAAAAAAAGGAGAGGTGTTATATTTGTGCATCTATACCCTTCTCCTACTGTCCTACCATATCTATCCATCCATCTATGGATGGGGTTTAATTAGGTTAGAGAAATGAGGTCCAACCCTCCAAGAGATAAGGAAGTAGTGGATTAGGGATTGGAGGGAACTCTTAAGATTTTATATCCGCTGGAATAATAAAGTTTCATATCTGATCGTTCGTTTTTGATCTAATAAGTAACTTATATAATACAGCGAGTCCGTACAGTTCATCTGTATCGTCCGTATAGATCGGAAGGTCAGCCGGTTATTCTCTCAGAATAACAGCAGATACGGACTCAAGTCCTAAATGAACAAAATCTTGTCAACATTTTATTGTATTTTAACTAAAAAAGGAAAAAAAGATGTCAAAACGATCCCTGTAGCAGTGTATATGTTGAGAATAAAAGTCCATAAAAGGACTAAAACGTAAAAAGTAAAATAAATAGGATAGAAAGTAGAAAAGAGAATAAACTGTCGTACTGTATAACGGTAGAATGGAAAAGAACGTTGTAATACTGAGTATAAAACTCATGTAATAAAGAAAGAGAAAGAGAACTGAGAAAATCAATAAAAACCAGAAAAGACTTATAAACACAAAATTCTCTTCTATATTCTTTCATGGTATCAGAGCAAGGGCTGATATCAAGTTTCAAGTTGAATCTGTTCTTATATCTGTTCTTAATTCCTTTCCTTTGCCCTTTTCTCATCATATACCCAATCCATCGATAACCCACAGTTTAGAATATTGCTACTCCCATACCAGACCTTTAGCAGATCGGCAAAAATAGTAGCAGCAACTGAAACCCCATACCAGAAAATCAGAGAATCCCAAATAAACCGTACCAGTAAACTGGTACAAAGATAACAGCAGTAGATTGTTTACCAGAAACCTGGTACCTCAACAGCAACATGTCTGGAAACCCAGTTTCTGAGCAATCAGCAGTAGTACCCACCACCATAAACAATTCTATCACCAACATCGAAGTTACCTCCTCCAATGTCTCTGTCAAACTGGGAGATCACAATTTTCAAATGTGGCATAGAGAAATTACACTGGCTCTTCATGAGAGGGACTTATATGAATATGTCACTGGTGAAGAGAAGCAGCCAGATGAGAGCAACAAGCCAGAGCTTAGACTTTGGAGGAAGAACGATTATAAGGCAATGAACACTATCCTCAGTTCTATGGAACCAAAAACCAAGCAACTGTTCATATTCTACGACTCCTCCACTGAGCTGTGGAAGGCAGTAAATGAGCACTTCAGTAAGAAGCGCAATTACTCCCATATGTACAACCTACGAAGGGAGGTTCAGAACCTGAGGCAAAACAGAAGGCCTTTAATTCAATATATTGGAGATTTGAAGAGGAAATGGGAGGAATTCAATCAATTTCGAGCCCCCACCAAAGATCCGACTATAATACAAGAAAGGGAATTGGAAATGCTTTTCCAATTCCTAACGGGACTAGATGAATCGTATGAGCTTATGAGGGCCCAGCTTCTCTTCTCATCTGACCTCCCTTCTCTGCAAGAGGCCATGGCTAGGTTTCAGAGTGAAGAGTCGCGAAGGGAGTTGATGAGTGGAGCTCCCCCAACTCAGGAGAAAATCGAGCATGCCGCCATGGCCACAAATAGACCCGAGATGACAATACCAACAACACCTCAAGTTGAACCAACAGCAATGGTAGTGAACAGATCGAACCCCAGAAACAAAGGAAATGCGAAAGGGGGTTTCAATAAGGTCGTGAGATGTGACCATTGCAAGAAAGAGGGACACAATAAAGATGGCTGTTGGTTTCTCCACCCTGAGCTGCGGCCAAAGTGGTGGGTCGAGTCGGAGCAATCAAACAAGAGAGAATCCAAGAAGTTCACAGCTCAGGCGATAAAGCAAGAAGGAGAGGCGGCGACGAGTTCAAGAGCAGACGCCGCAGATTTATCTCGAGACGAGTTAAATCAACTCCTTCGTCAGCTCTTGATCAAAGGTCCAATTAAATTCGGTTTAGGCCCATCACACTTCCGCTGTAAAACCAATATACCAGACCAGGCCCAACAACCAAAATATATTATACCAATGAAAAGAACTCAAGGCCCAATTAACCATTTGATTGTAAGCAACAAAGCCCAGCTGGAATTTGGTTCGGTTAAGACTGAGAATAAGCCAGAAAAATTAGAAAATGTTGTATGGTTACTTGATTCTGGAGCATCAGACCATATGACCGGAAATAAAAATTTGCTACAAAATTACCAAGAAAATAAGAATAAAACATATGTTTTTGTAGCAAATGGAGAAAAAATGAAAATTGTTGGGCACGGATCAATAAGTATTTTTTCAAAAATTATTGACAATGTTTTGCATGTAGAGGGGTGTACATCCAACTTATTATCTATAAGTAAACTTTTTGAAAAAATTGATTGTGAAATTATTTTCCTACAAAAACATGTCATTTTTCAGGAAACAATGTCCAAGAAGATGATTGGTGAAGGTTTTCTTGAGAATGGACTATATTTCTTGAGTACTCAAAAAAGATGTTTTTCTACAAAAATTGATGATGAAGTTTTGTGGCATAAAAGGATTGGACACCCATCTAATAGAATTTTAAAACTCTTGTTTAATTTTTCTAAAGTAGATTGCAAGTTGTGTGAAGTTTGTAATTTAGCCAAGCATACTAGGCTACCTTTTGTAAATTCTAAAACTAAGAGTATGAAACCTTTTGAGCTTATACATTCCGATGTATGGGGTCCCGCACCCTTAGACTCATATAATGAATTCAAATATTATGTTATATTTATTGATAATTTTTCAAAATTAACTCGTTTATATTTATTAAAAAATAAGAGTGAAGTGCCCACCAAATTTCAAGAATTCTCTAGATTTGTAGAAACTCAATATGATGCCAAAATAAAAATTCTTAGAACCGACAATGGGACGGAGTATGTGAATAATTATCTCTCTAATTGGCTTAAACAAAAAGGAATAGTACACCAAACCACTTGTGTCTATACCCCTCAACAAAACGGTGTCTCGGAAAGAAAAAATAGACATTTGTTAGAAGTAACTAGAGCCATCATGTTCCAAAGCAATGTGCCAAAACAATATTGGTGCGAGGCAATTCTAACGGCTACCTATTTAATAAATAGGACACCAAGTGTTACCTTAGGAAATAAAAGCCCCATAGAAATTATTTACAAAAATAAGCCAAATTTAAACCATCTTAAGGTTTTTGGTTGTACAAGCTTTGTTCATAACATGAAGAGAGACAAATTAGATCATACCTCCATTAAAACCATATTTTTTGGATACTCCTCACAAAAAAAGGGATACAAATGCTATGATCCCAAAAATAAAAAAATGTATATCTCTCGGGATGTAACATTCATTGAGGACGAACCTTACTACAAAATTGTCGGTAAGGAGATACAATCATCAAGCGACTTTACCTTACCCATGAATACTAATCCAAATGTTGAGACAAGAATTGTAGGACTTGAAGAAGACACAAGTGAGGGGGAGAACATAACTCATGAAGAACAAGGTGATGACAATCGGAGTGAAGAACATGAACTTGAAGAAAACGGAGATGGCACCGCAAATGTTGAAGAACAAGAGAACGATGAAGATGATCAACAAGAAGAAGTTCCCTTACGAAGATCTACTCGCCAACATCGACCGTCCACTAGGTTACAAGATTTTGTAACCTACAAGGTCCAATATCCCATTGAAAATTATATTTCTTATAACAATACTTCACAATGCCATAATGCCTTTATAGCCTCAATTGAAAAAATTGAAGAACCAAATACCTTTAATGAAGCAAAAAAAAACCCTATTTGGAATAAAGCCATGAATGAAGAGCTAAAGGCTCTTGAAAAAAATGATACTTGGGAAATTGTACAATTACCCAAAGAAAAAAAACTCGTTGGATGCAAGTGGGTTTATAAAATAAAATACCATAGTGATGGTTCCATAGAAAGGTATAAAGCAAGGTTAGTAGCCAAAGGTTATACCCAAACGTATGGTATTGACTACCAAGAGACTTTTGCACCGGTTGCAAAAATGAATACCATTCGGATTTTATTATCCGTGGCAATAAATAACGGGTGGAACCTTTACCAAATGGATGTCAAAAATGCCTTTCTTCAAGGGACGTTAGAGGAAGAGGTATATATGACATTACCACCGGGCCATAAACTAGAGTTTCGTACTAACCTTGTATGTAGGTTAAGAAAATCTATTTATGGCTTGAAACAATCTCCACGAGCATGGTATGGTAAACTCTCTCATTTTTTAATTAATCAAGGTTTCAAGGTAAGCCATTCCGATAACTCATTGTTCACCAAACATAGAGGTAGGGATAGCATTGTGGTGTTAGTATATGTTGATGACATAATTGTTACCGGTAATAACCAAAACAAAATAGATGAAGTCAAGAGGGCGCTTAGAGAAAAATTTGAAATAAAAGATCTTGGTAAATTGAAGTATTTTCTAGGAATAGAAATTGCTCATTCTACTAAGGGTCTTTTTATTTCGCAAAGAAAGTACACTCTTGACTTACTAAAGGAAACGGGTAAATTAGGAGCCAAACCGGTTTCGACGCCAATTGATACCAATACCAAATTAAATACCGAAGATGGCGAACCATTAGAGGATATAACCCAATACCAAAGACTTGTAGGAAAATTAATTTACCTAACGGTAACCCGACCCGATATCTCATATGCCGTAGGGCAAGTGAGTAAATTTATGCATGCACCAAGGAAACCACATCTTGATGCAATTGATAGAATTTTGAGATATTTGAAAAATTCACCCGGAAAGGGTATATGGATGAAAAATAATAAATCTAATGAAGTGTGTGGCTATGCCGATGCAGATTGGGCCGGGAGCTTTGATAGAAGATCAACGACCGGCTTCTGTACATTTGTAGGCGGCAACATAGTCACATGGAAAAGCAAGAAACAAAGTGTCGTGGCACGATCAAGCGCGGAAGCGGAATATCGAGCCATGGCAAATACAGCAAGTGAGCTCACTTGGATAAAACAACTTCTTGAGGAGTTGAACTTCAAAACTCACAAGCCGATGAGGATGTTTTGTGATAACAATGCGGCGAGACACATAGCCTCAAACGCGGTGTATCACGAAAGGACAAAACATATTGAGGTTGATTGTCATTTTGTGCGAGAAAAGATTCAAGAAAAAGTGATTGAGACTCCATATGTGAAAAGCCGAGACCAATTGGCCGACATCCTTACAAAGGGGTTGATGCCAAGACCATTTGAAGATATATCGAGCAAGCTAGGATTGATAGATATTTATAGGCCTAGCTTGAGGGGGAGTGTTGAGAATAAAAGTCCATAAAAGGACTAAAACGTAAAAAGTAAAATAAATAGGATAGAAAGTAGAAAAGAGAATAAACTGTCGTACTGTATAACGGTAGAATGGAAAAGAACGTTGTAATACTGAGTATAAAACTCATGTAATAAAGAAAGAGAAAGAGAACTGAGAAAATCAATAAAAACCAGAAAAGACTTATAAACACAAAATTCTCTTCTATATTCTTTCAGTATAATATTAAATTCACGAAGGGGCATGATGTGAAAGCGAGGTGATTGGAATGAAATAATTCTCTGTTAGTTTTGGATTTGAAAACTATGGTCAGGCTTTAAAAATGGTGTGGAGATCTCGTTTGATTTATTGTTCATTCATCTAGATATAAAAGTTCGAATTAGTTTGTTCAATTCATATATAATATATATATAAATTATGTCCAACACAACATGCATACATTATGTTGGCATGTCATTTAGAATAATAATACCTCCATAACTACATAATATAAATTTTTTGACATTATTATTTATGAGAATGGATTCAATGTTTATGTTTTTGGTACCACATCAATACTTATTAAATTAAATTTTAATTAAATATTTTTTTAATTTTTATTGGGCAACTTTTGTTTTTTAAATGGAAAATGTTCCGGCGATACGCTTCATCGATACGCATTCGATACGTGCAACAAAGTGCGTCATTATGCATGTTAAATGCGTTGTTATGCATGTTATTCGAGTTTGGATATCTGTTATTTTATACTAAAAAATAATTATGCATTTTAAGCGCTTTGTTATTCATCGATAACATGCACTTGTCGAGTGCCAACTCCTTTTGCTAATGTGAGTCCGGCTATCATTGCTTCGTATTCGGCTGCGTTGTTAGTTACCGGGAAGAGTAGCTGAATAGAATAGTTAAGCTTTTCTCCGTAGGTCCCATCATCGCAACTCCAACTCTTGCTCCGGTTTGGGAAGATGCACTGTATACAAATAAGGTCCACTCGCTGGCGCTCTATTGCTCCCCACAGTATTCAGCAATGAAGTCCGCGAATATCTGAGATTTTTGTGCGGTTCACGAGTGAAAGGTTATGTCAAATTCGGATAGTTCTAGCGCCCATTTCAAAAGTCGTCCTGAGTCCGTAAGGATCTTTCGCAATGGTGCACTAGTCAATACCTTAATAGGGTATGACTGGAAGTACGGCTTGAGCTTTCGTGCAGCGACCACCAAGGCCAAGGCCATCTTTTCAAGTGGCGGATATATGTCTCTGCATCACGCAGAACATGAGACACAAAATATATGGGAAGTTACTTATTCCCTTCTTCTGTAACGAGTGTTGTGCTGACTGCTTGGTCGGCTATGGCTAAGTACAGTAATAAAGGTTGTCTTGTTTTGGCTGAGACATGCAGTGTGGATTGGCTAAATATTCCTTTATTTTGGTGAAAGCCGTTACGCGTTCTTCATTCCACTCAAACTTCGAATCCCTCCGTGATGCTTTAAAGAACGGGAGGCACACCTCTCCCGATTTGGCTATAAACCGATTCAAGGCCGCCAGGCATCCTGTTAGTTTCTGTAGTTCCTTGAGGTTTTTGGGAGCTTGCATATTGAGGATGGCCTCTGACTTGGAGGGGTGAATTTTGATTCCTCTCTGTGACACCACGAATCCGATAAACATACCTCCCGCTAATCCGAAGAAACTCTTTTTAGGGTTTAATTTCATGCCGACCTCCTCCATTGCCTTGAAGGTTTCGGCTAAGTCGCTAATGTGTTGGTCCTCGACCATGCTTTTGACGAGCATGTCATCAATATAAGCCTCCATGTTTCTTCCTATATGTTTATCGAACACCTTATTGACCATTCGTTGGTAAGTTGCCCATGTGTTTCGCAATCCGAACGGCATAACCTTGTACCAGTACAGTCCCATATCGGTTACAAACGCAGTCTTATTTTCGTCTGGCGGGTACATCCTTATCTGATTGTACTCGAAAAATGCGTCCATGAAGCTTAATACGGCATGTCTTGCGATTGAATCGATCAACTGGTCGATTCTAAGCAGGGGGAAAGGATCCATTGGACATGCTTTGTTAAGATCGGTAAAGTTGATGCACATACGCCAGTCGCCATTCGCCTTTTTGACAAGTAACCGATTTAGCTAACCAGTTCGGACAAGTCACTTCGCGAATAAATCATGCTTTAAGGAGTTTATCGACTTCCGTGCGAACTGCCTTTTGCCTTTCTACGCCTATGTTCCTCTTCTTCTGCCTGACGGGTTTGTAGTCTCATCTGATGTGTAAATGATGTTCTGAAACTTCCCTATTGATTCCTGGCATGTCCTCAGCGGGCCAAGCGAAGAAAGTTATATTATCCTTGAGAAATTGTATTAGGTTATCGCATAATGTTTCGGAAAGCGCCTTACCCACTTTCAAATACTTTCCCTCTACAATCTCAACATCTTCCACTTCCTCCATTGTCGCTGATGTACCCTCATCAGGTTGAGTGTCAATTATGCTTGAGGAATCCAGGCTTCTCTTGGGTTCTTATTCAGGTTGTGCGGGTGGTGAGCCGATTTTGATGTACTTGTCCTTTTATCACAGCTTGGAGACACTCACGGGCTTTGTTCTGGGCGCCCCGTTCTATGCCTATCCCTGAGAGCGTCGAGAACTTGATAGCCAGATATGAAGTTGAAACGACGACTCCGAAAGTATTAACTGACACCCGTCCGAGAATTGCGTTATAGGCTGAAGGGGTTTTTACTACCAGAAATTCAATCTTAGCATATATGGCCCTTGGGAACGAACCCATCCGATCGGGCAAAATGATGACTCATTCCGGGTGGATCGAGTTTCTCGTAAATCCGAATAAAGGACTGTTGACTTTTCCTTAATTTGGTGGGATCAATCCCCATCTTTTGAAAAGTATGCCATTAAAGGATATCTGCTGAACTCTCCGTGTCAACTAAGATCCGACGAACCTTATATCCTCCCACCTTTAATTCTAACACGATAGCATCGTCATGTGGTTGCACGATCTCTCCAAAATCGTCTTCCAAAAAGGTGATCTCTTCTTGCTTTGGTCTCTTGACGGGTCTCTCCTGGGTCGTCGGGTATGTTGAATTTGTTAGATGTATTTGCCTGGCATTCTTCATATCACCTCCCGAAGAGATTCCTCCACAAATAACATTGATCCCTTCAGATGAGATACTTTCCCTTGGGAAGTCATCCATCGGGTAGTTTTCTCTTGCATAGTCTTCCCCTGGGCTATTGTTCTTTTTTCGAGGTATCAAGTTCTTAGTTTGTGCAGTTCTAGGTAGGGATGAAAATGTCATATCTGGTAGGACTGGCGATGGAGTTCCCACGGGAGGGAGAGATGTACGAGGAGGCGCCCCTCTAAGAGTCTGGGGGATCGGATCTTTCGACAGAAGTTTGTCGGGGGCGATCCGAGTCTCCTTGGGCTGAGCCACGGTAATTGACTGTGGTTGTACTTTCCAGAAGCTTATCAGGGTCGAGAGTCCATAGTGGATGTTTTGCATTAGTTCGATGTCCCGGTCCCTCTACCCCTTCCTTCTGCTGGCCACTTCTGTCTCAATTGGTGATCCTTCATGTGCCATTAAGAAACCTAGTCTGGTCATCGAGTGTTGGATGTTTTCCACGGTCGCTGATACGGCCTATCTGGAAGATAGCCCGTAGATGGTTTTAGATGGTGATACGGCATATCTGGGAGATTGCCCGTATGTGGTTCTAGGCAGAATTGGATGGAGGACAGTTAAACGAAGTCTTTTACTGTCTCTCTCTTTCTGAGGGAATGTATGTAATAGGATCTCTAGTGTAGCTTATTGTCCTTGTGACTTGATCTCCCTCCGTGGTGTAAGGAGGTGTATATATATTCTAGTATTGTCGGTTGGCTGTTGGTACTGATCGTGGGTAGTTATTGGGACGTGACATAGTGGAGACGTGTTCCAACTGTCATTATAAGGAATGGTCCAATCCGAGAGCTATTTCTGGAGTAAAGCAGCTATTTTGAGACAGGCTACTTTTGTTAAGGTGAAATCTATTTCGGGAGGCACCTTTTATATCCATAAACTGATTCGGGTAGTGTGATTTCTTTTCTTGGGTCTCCGGATAATCTGGACTTTCTTTTTGAGCTTTGGTAATCGGACTATTTAGCAAAATGGCCTATCATCCGTGTTTGACTATTTGACTTCTATTTTTATTCGTATTTGATTGTTTTACTTTTTCTTTTTAAAAAATTAGTTAGAAGGACGAAAGTGGGAAAGATATTGAGGCACTATTAGTTGATCCCTAAAAAAATTGTCTCGATCAGTTTAGCTAGAATTTTTTTTTTATTACACAGTTTGGCTAGAGTTGATTGTCATGCTCTTGCATCAAGAGTACAAAATGAAATAATTGAACAAAGCCATAAATAATTTAATCTTGAAGCATCTTCTGTGGGCTAACAGACTGGAAATAAGCTAGAATTAAAATCAACAATGCGTGAGAATCTAGTTAAATTTGAGCCTAGCACAAAATTAAAAACCTATTATGTAAACACAATCTCACTTGGGCTATTAGTTATCCGAGCCCAATACTTTCCTTTTGAAAGCCCAGCCCAATATTTCCCTATTCTCTCTTACCTCGCTTAAAGCCCAGCCCAATATTTCCCTATTCTCTCTTACCTCGCTTAAAGCCCAGTCCAATATTTCTCTATTCCCTCTTATCTAGCTTAAAGCTCAGTCCAATATCTGCTATTCCGAATTTCTTCTCCATCCCAATTCCCAACTCGCAACTGCCACGCGCCTCCAGTGCAAAAACCCTACCACCACTACCAGCACCACCTCAGATCTCTCTTTGTCTGACAAACCTCAATGATTCGCCAATCGCTTCTCACCTCTCTCAAAAGGCTCTCGCAAAACCAAACCCTGACCTTGACCCGATCCGTGAGTGGCACATCGAAGGGGAAGGGAAAGCTCAAGACGGGTCAGACACTCAAGCGTGCCACGTTATCTAAGAAGAAAGGCTCCGATGAACCCTCCCCGGTGCGCTCCGGACGGGTTGATAAGGAATCGACCGATCGCATGTCCACCATGGCCAATGCTTGTCTCTCCGCTTCGACCCCGATCCGCTACCTCTCAGCCAAAGAGAGAGCGAGGGAGGCTGAGCGCGAGAAATTGGGGCTGATTTCGAAGGAGAGGCAGAGAGAACTTGACATGATTAAAGCGCAGAAGAAAGCCGCAAAAGATGGGAAGAAAGAGGAACGTGTTCTAATGGGTAATTGTTACAATTTAATGTCATGATTTGATTCGGATAGTACTTGCATTGAAAATAGATTTTGTTCAGTAGTAGGACCAATATATATTGCACGAGAGTATTGTGCTGTCACTTTGAAACAAGTTGCTTGGTGGTCTCTACTGAATCAGTATAGGCATTTTATGAGACCAGTAGGTGCTTTACAGTACCAGTGGTTAACAGCACTGAGTACACTGTTGGAGTTTCCAGTGGTACTGATGAGGTGACCTTATCTTGTCATGTGAAATTCCAGACCAACAACCCTTTCATAGCAGGAGGCTGTCTTTAGCTTCAAGCTTTGTGGGTCCCCCATGTCATCCTCATGCCATCATACTACCATGTTTAAATCTTGTAATTGTTTGCTGATAAAACAAACTACAATCCCTCTGTAACAGGTCCACCAGGTTTCGATTACATATCCCTCGGTTTGGTAGATGAAGAGGCAATACCTAAATATGAATTGACGGTAGAGGATGGTAGGAGATTGGCAAAGCAATACAGTAGAGTTTTGATGAGAAAGCACCGCGCCAGACAAAAGGCTGAGACAGACCTTCTCAACCTAAAAAAAGAGGCTATCGAGGCATTGCCAGAGAAGCTCAGAGAAGCTGCACTAGTGCCTGATTTCACTCCATTCCCAGTCAACAGGTTCATGGCTACACTCACACCACCAATTGAAGGGTATGCTGAGCAGGTTAGGGAGGCAGCCAAGAGGCATACTGTCAAGGAGAAGCTTCGATAAAAAGAATTGGTTTGTTTCCTATAATTTTGTGATCTCTTTTTTTTTTTACTTTTAAGTTTTGGTAGAGTTGAAGCATTGCTTGACATTGTATACCCTTTTGTTGTTGTGGATTAGGGACTGATTTTGCAACAAGGCTATAGAACATTCTCTGGAAAGATCTTGAGTTCCAATTTCAACTACGTTGGTTTCTATTGTAGTTTTTTTTTCAATTTCCAATGCTAACTAGCTTATGAAAATAATCAGATGTACTATTTGCAATTTGCTTGCACATAAGCACATTCTCATGAATTTTCTTGTGAGATATAATGCCCTCTCTGATGACATCTCAGTGTTGGTTATGTATGTCACTGGCCCTTTGTAACACCATATTCTTTTTCCCTTTCACAAATTTCTCGTTATGCTTATAGTAGCTCTTGCATGATGACAAGATACAAAAGGTGGTGTACGTATTTGAGGATGTGTTTTGTCCCAATGTTGGAACAAGGAGCAAGATTTAATTGTGTGATGTTCCTTCAGGTTAATGGGTTTGTGCTCTTTTTGGTGTGAATATTTGAGCGAGAAATTGTTCCCTCTCCATAAAAATCTTGTTCCGCTGGTCTTCCAAATGATGGGTTTCAGAATTCAATTATCCTATAGGTTGAAAAATATAATTTGAGAAATTACCGGATTTCCATTCATATTTATTTTCTTAAAGCCAAACTAATCTAACATGATCAAAATACCTTAATCAGAGACGATCCCAAATCTGGGACAACTCAATACCACTATAATAAAATAGAACATATGGAAATCTTCATGTTTTGCCTACATTTCACCTACCATTTATGATCGTGGATAGTAGGTAAAATAAAATAGCAAAGCATGATGTTTCTAATATAAATCTTTTGACTTTACGAATATAACTCGACAAAACCAACATTTAGTACCATAAAAAACTAAATAATTTTATTCAAAACAAGATCTGCAATTGCTACAATCCCGAATGTGATTGGAGGCCTTCCGAGTCTAATTCGGACAATATAAAACGATTGTATCGGATCGATTTGATTTTTGATCATGTAGAGATTTTATATCTTCTTGTTAAATAGATATGATCGTATTTAGAATTGAAGTACCTCGTGTGCCATCGGAATCTGAAGTGATACCAACTCCAGTCGGATACAAAGATAACTGGCCAAAAGCAGAATTTTGTCTCAACACAAAATTAGCATCCCCTTCCTTTCTTTACATTGACTACACATTGAAGTTAAAAACAAAGCTGGTCCCAGCCCACAAAAAGGCATTTCTGATAGCTGTTTGATTCCAAACAAAAGCACACATGTTATACCTATTACAATTAACCAGGCTTCTTTAATTCCTTGCCATATTTCAAAGCTATTCCTAGTCCTTAATGGCCATTAAACTATCTAACCTAAATCCCTTATTTGCATTTCCCTCTCAGCCTCTCTCCCCTCTTTCTAACGTTCTGAACAATCTTGTCCATGACAAACAAGTGGATATGCTAGACTCAGGGTTGAATCTCGCAACGACACTCGTCGGGTTCGTGGTGAGCTTAGGCCTGATCATCTTTGTTTGTGCACGTGTTCTATGTGGCGGTAGCGAGTCTGTTGATCTACGGGCAGTTCCATATGAGTTTGAGATGCGCTCTCAAATGCATGCGCCACAACACATCCCGGTTCGCTTGCTATACTTCAATTTTATTTGCAGCACCAAAAATGAAAATTTAAATTCATAGCTGTCTTTAATTTTGCGTGTTTCGCTAAAAAAAAATCATATCAATAATGAATATTTGTTTGCTTTATATTCTTTGCACGTTAAATTTATGTTCATGGTACTCTTGTTTAAACAAAAATTTGGAACATCCAATATTTCAATCCAAAGCAGGACTTTACATTTCCAATAAAAACCAACTGATGTATTTGCCCATTTCAAGAAAGTACAATATAGCTGTACAGCTATATTGGTGTTGTGCAATCAAAATATGTAAGATTAGGAATGTTTTATGCCACCTATTTGCATCAATCGAGTAGTATTGTTAACTGATATAAATATAAAGTTCTTCCGTTATATACTTGTATCCAAAATTCTGAAGTGGATTATTTCAGCAGCCAGAGTGCATTGTGGATGGGCTTGAACCGATCGTCATTGCTGCAATGCCAACATTGAAGTACATCAAAGAGTCTCCATGTGTAATAGATGATCAGTAAGTGATATTTAATATATCTAAACAAAGGAAATGAATCAAATAAAAATATGCTTTTTAAGGTATCATCTCTTTCTTTCATATTTCCATGACTTAAATTCGTAGGTGTACAATATGCTTAGGAGAGTATGAAGAGAGAGACATACTAAGAATCATGCCAACATGCGGTCACAATTTTCATTCCAGCTGCATCGATGTCTGGCTTCAGTCGCACTCGACTTGCCCTATTTGTCGAGTTTCATTAAACAATCTGTTTGCGGGCAACTATGTGACTGATTCAAGAAATACAATGAGTAGAAATGCATTTTTTCGACAGTTTGTCAACCACTGGGAAATAGCCAACCATAGTTCTCATGAAATTGTCAACTTAAATACATGAGGACCATTCTTGCTAAACTAGATAAGAATTATTTCAACCGTCAAGATCAGCTCAACTTCTGAGCAGAATTCAGTAAAACCACACGTGCATATTCTCTTTAGTTCTCTCTTGTAGTTGTATACAACACAAACTAAATTATGCTCTGTTTGTATCCCACAATTTGTACTATAGATAACACAATTCTTTATTCATTCAATATTGAACATTGATTCCATATGTAACCAACAAAATTCTCCTGTGTTATTTACAGCCTTATAAAGCCATTTGTAATAGTTCATATAAAGCCCAGAGAGCAACACCAATTATGGTATCTCTAATTAAGCCTTCAACCAGACTCTTCACCCAGCTATTAGAGCTCTCCTCTGATGTTCTTCCAACGAGGTCACGGAAGCGCAAATCTCCCTGGTCTGCCATTAATGAATACACCACTCCATTCATGTGGCCTTTACCTATTACCCCAACAACTGTTTTACAATTATTCACAGCTTTGCTCCGTTTTAGAGACCATGCAAGATACTGAAAGGACACATAAAAAACTTGGTTGAGAACGTGTAAATTAAGTTATTTTAGTCTTAAATCTCAATTGATTCTTGGTTGCACCGAACAGTGCCTTCACTACATAGTTAACTACTGATGAATTAACCAACAAATTGAATGAGCTTATGTATTTTGGACCACTCAACCTAGTACCAGTCTCAGGCTCAGCAATGTTACAAATTGCACATCAAAATTGTCAATGTAAGTTTGCAGTTAAAAAAATGAGATATATACCGTGTCACGCTCATGTATTAGAGGCTGTAGAAGGGATGGGTATGTATTGCTCAGCCGTTCATAAAGCTCAAATGGACTGCCTCCCTTTTCTTCAGTCTGCTTATTTAATGTGCTTAATTAAGAAATAACGAACGAGCATCATAAGCAAATATTACATTGAGAAATTGGTATGAAGTTTACCTCTAAATCACCCTCTTGGCTTTTGAGTGAAGGAGAAGTTATTCCACTGAAAAGCAAAGTCACGAATCTCAATTTTTCATTCCAGTTGAGAGAATTCCAAGCACGTTGAAGCTAAAGTAAGACGTTGGAAATTAAATATTTGAATAAAATTGATAATTACATAGAGATACTAAATTTATTAAGAGAGATACATACTGTTATTTCAATTGGCCGGTCACCCAAAACGAGTTGAGCTCCAACTTCTTCAGCTGCTTTCCTAGCAGCTCGGAACTACAAATATAAAGAATAGAATATATCGATTGTTGTTATATTGAAGGACAGCCGAGAAATGTCAGAACCAGCAGATTCTACAAAATGTCAAACATAACCTCATCTCCAAAAGTTTGATTTGTGCCGGAAGTAATTTTTGAAGAAAACAAAGCCAAGAGCAGCCGTAATGCAAGGGCGCTTTGTCCCCCTGTAAATTTCAGTTATGAGTATAATTCAAAAAATTTAATTACTTCCACAATCACCTAGTATATGAAGTTAAATGTGTAACATAGGAAGAGTTTACCCAAATTTATACTGCGACTGATTGCTCCGAGAAATTTGGGGCCACTTAAGGAAAACATGTTAGAATTCAAAAGTGGGGAATTCAGGTCATCTGCCGATGCATACATTATTCCAGCTCTGAAATGGAACTCTGCAAATACATGACTTAGCTTCATCGATTTCAATTTGGTCCATGCAGGAATCGCCATATGATATGACAATCTCAGGGTTGACATATTACTGTTGTAACTTATAAACTTCTCCCTTTATTAGTACAAGAACAGTGCTATTTGGGTTAGTTGATAATACCGTTTGCATATGCACCTGCGGTATGATTATAGTAAGGTTTTGGCTTAGACACCTCAGTGCTTCTTTTGACATAAAAACCCATTTAAAGAATGAAAATTACAAAGTTAAGCCTTTCGACTAACTTGCCTGCTTCGACATAGCTCCACAACCACATTATCAGGCCGTACCGCCCGCACGACCCGCTCGGCATCAGTAGCTGATTTCTCAGACAAGTGAGAGGTCCCAAGTATCCATATCATCTCTGGTTCAACAAACCAACGACGCCACTCCGGTACCGGCCCAAACCGACGCTTCTGTACCAGCACTAGAGAGCCTCCCTGGACCAGGTCTATCAACTCTGGGTGTGTCGTAGCCACAGTGGACCGGGTCTCGGCAAGTACTGCTGTTTTGTAGTCAAAACAAGGTGGAGGAGGTCGGATGAAGGGCTTTAAGGTTGCCATTCAGTTTGTCTAGCTTTTCTTTGCTCTTTTTTTTCTTTTCTATGAGTTGTGGCGTGACTTGTGATTTCAATGTCAGCTATTGGTTCAGCGCTTCTTCCACTTGCGCTGTGTTTCTGGAGGAAAATAAGGATGAGAGAGAGATTTTTGTGGGAAGTCGATGGGATCCGTATTCTCTGTTTCTCCAAGGATGAGAGAGATTTTTGTGGGAAGTCGATGGGACCCGTATTCTCTGTTTCTCTCAAGATACCGTTGGATTAAAGATTGACCGTCAGGGTGTTTTGATATTATTAATCAAGATCATTTATTTTTAATTCGACGGTTCATATCATAATTTTTTCATTTCGTTCCAAGTCTCAATTGCTATTAGGACTGTCAACGAAAAAAGTTTTGCATGTTTTAACGTTTCGTTGCGCTGTGATGCAACGTTAAACGCAAGGGATTTTGTTGTGTTAGTTAAATACAACATAAGGCGCAAATAGTTTTGGTTGCGTTTAGTTAAACGCAACGTAAAAGCAAATGGTCACTTTCGTTACGTTTATTTCGTCTACGTTCAGAATTCTAACAGTCTGAAATAATTTAGAGTACAGAGTAGAAATATGTGTATTCTGTAGAGACTTAAATAATTTTGCAAATAGATATGACTAAAAATGAATTTTACATTCGCATGCACATTAGAGAATCTATTATCTCTTATTGATTGAATACAACATAAAATTATTATTTTATGATTCAAATCCAATCACAATCATTTGTTCTTACAAAAGTGGCCCGACTTTACGAAATTTCATACTTTTAGAATCTGTGAGATATAAAGTAGATAGGACGGAAATTTTATGAAGAGATGTACAGAATCTCATTATATAACAAATTTATATTAGTCTATTTTAAGGATGTATGCAACTTTTTTCATATGACCTTTCCATTTTTGGAAATTAGTAAGTTTCATGAGATAATATTTTTGTAATTTTCAGAGTTTTTTTCTAACTTTTTGTTCTATTGTGCATCGTTAGCAGCAAGTTAAACGTTCAAAAAAATTAAACGTTTTTACGTTTCTTACGTTTAACCAAACGCAAACGTAAATGCAAGAAAAATAAACTTGACGTAAGCGCAAGAGAAAATTCTTACGCTCTCAAAACGCAACATAAGATGCAAGAAAATATTTACATGATCGTTTGATGCGTTTGATAGCGTTATTTGCCACTGAAACTAACAAGCTGTGTGGTGGGCCCAATCCAGGCTCTCAATGTAAAGCCCAAACAAAAGTTTTGGATTGTATGCATCGTTGGCTTGGATTAGTTTTGGGTTGATTCTTTGTCATTGTTATTATTCAACTATGTTATTCGGATACTTCAAGTATCTTATCGCATTCGTATCGAATACTTACCTGATACTTGGATACTCTGATACTTCTTAGGGTGCGTATCGGATACGCCACGTGGCGTATCCGTGACGTGGCAAATCCAAAATTGGCATATCCAATTATTTTATTCACTTTGACCGACAAATTCCATCCCCGATACACTTCATTAAATTTTGATACTCCACGTGACAACTACGTCTTGTAAAATCAATGATAATTTTTGTCATATCGCTAGAAAAATAAGTGAAAAATGAAACATGGAGGATTTTTAAAATTTGTCATATCCAATTATTTTTTAATTAAAATTTAATTTATATAACCGCAACCGTATCTAAGAATTTTTGAAATCGCCTATCGCCACACCCGTATCTAAGAATTTTTAAAATCGCTATATCGCCGCACCCGTATCGTATCGGATACGATACCCGCACCGCACTCGTGCAACATAGTTATTCAAGCATGAGCATGATATGCTTTTCTTCTTTTCATATGCTTCTTAATTAATTATTAAGTCATTTTGATTGCATGTTCTTGATCCACCACGGGCCTTAACATTTTCATACTTTGCTTTATGTGACTGTGTCATTGTTCGGCAACTTCGCTTTAGCACTTGTGTCTTGTATCTGTAGAACCTAGGGACCTAGGTACTTGATTATAGTTCTATCGGTTCACTCAAATAGAGACCTAAATTGCAAATTTTACAAATTATAGCAATCAATTCAATTTATGCAATTCAACAAACAATACAATCAATTCTCTAATCAAGCAATTTAAGCACAAATCAATTCAATTCACAAGCAAGTCAAGCAATTTAAACTAATTGAATGGAGATAAATGTAAATAGAGAAAAGGGAAAGAAATGCTCAATCGCGTGTTGACGGAGTTCGGCTTGCACGAATGCCTCGCCTACGTCTCTGGGTCCCCAGCGCCCCCGCTTCTTGCGGTAACAGGCTCGGTCCGCTCCACTAAACAAAAAACTCGCTTGCTTAGCGTACAACTTCGAAATTGGAGCTCTCTTACACACACCGGTGGAGCCGCCAACCCTAACCCGACGTCGGACTCTATCTCTCTTACACACACCGGTGGAGAATCGAGCCGACTTCCTTGAATTCACTTACACACTCCGGTGGAGCTCAAGGCAACACACACACTCACAATCAAATAGAATCCCTAATTGGAGGATTTAGCAAGACAATTACTCAAACAAACAACTCTCTATAATCCCTAGATTAGATTTAGCTAATTAAACTTTGGACTAAGAGCAAGGATTTGGCTAAAGTTTAGAGCTCAAGGGTTGCTGTAAAAATGGTGTTGAATGAATAGAATGATCAACTTTTTAATTGTTGAGGGAGAAAGGTTTATATAGGGCTCAATTCTGGCCAAAAGCAACTCTGCACAAGATAGCGTTATAACGCTATCTTCTATAGAAAAGATAGTGTTATAACGCTATGTTTTGTACATAACTTAGCGTTATAACGCTACCAGAAAATTGGTACCAACGGTCATAATTTTTGTCCGTATTCAAGATAGCGTTATAACGCTATCTTCATTGTGAGACAACGCTAAATGCAAGATATTTTTGTTGCGCTTATTAAATGCAACTTATAATTCAAATATTTTCGAGTTAAACGCAACGAAAACAAAAGAGATTTGTTACGTTTCGTTTAACCATTTCTTATGTCTATATGAAGTATATAAATCATATGTATATATATGAGAAGGGATCTGTAGCCTCCAGTAGCTTCCACCATCAAAATCGATGAAAATAGTTTATCCGGACCATTGAAAATAATCTCCATAATAATGTAGACTTCGTGACCAAATTTTACAATTTTTTGATTTTTTTTACTTTTTTATCGGAGGTGTTGAAAATTTATATATCTAACGATCTAGAAACATTGAATTTTCAACCCATCCAATAAAATAGTAAAAAAATTCAAAAAATGTAAAATTTAGTCTCCAAGTCTATGTTAGTACGAAGAATGTTTTCAATTGTCCGGAACGGTCATTTTCATTGATTTTTATGGCGGAGGCTATCGGAGGCTACAAAAAAAAATGAGGCTACTGATCTTCTCTTTCTATATATATATATATATATATATATATATATATATAATTATGCTTATATAAGTTAGTAAATCATCAGCCTTCTGCATTCGTTACGTGTTAAGCATTTGGGAAAGTTGTAAATAATAAGTAATTAAAATATCGATCTTTTCGAAGAGTAAAGTGCCTTGGCACTTCTTTATAGTCATAGACTTATGCTGAAAGTTCATTATAGCACATTTTCGTTTCTTCTCCTCCTAGAATACTTCGCGTTTCCCTCTCTTCTTATCGAGGACATTATGCATCATTTCTCCATCTTGTCTCTCAAGGTAATTTCATCTTTCCTTTCTTGTAAGCTTTCTCTTAAGCTTGTTTCATACGCATTTCAAAGTTTGTACGTACTCAGTACCCACAACATCCTAAGCACAACGTTCAATATTTATTACTACTTATTAATTCAAATTTGAAAATGATTTTTTTGCAATTAGTCCAAAATTAATTCACTGATCAATATTGGAATGGTTCACTCTCAATTTATTAAATGAACGATTTTATTATTCAATTAAATTTTGGTTGCTTTTGTTAGGATTTAGAATATAATCACTTATGAGTTGGTTTAGGGTTTAGGATTTAGAACTTTAGGGTTTAGGGTTTATGACTTTAGTAGTTTAAAAATATATTAGAAATGTTCACTTGTATAAAATAATAGATTGACCATTTATAGTAAAGTTCAAATTTTAGGAAGTTGTTTTAAATTACTATATACATTAGTGATATAATATTTCTTTGAAACAGATAGACCTAGAGAAGGCTAGACATGTTGTCCATATACTTCTCAACCAGATCCATAAGTACAATATCATTTACCTCGACTTATAGTCCATGGCCAAGGACCTATACTGGTTGACTTCGGCAAGGGCACAAGAAATGGGAAGGGGAGCAGCACAGAGCAGCAAGAAAAGGAAAAGGGAGCCCAGGGCAAGAAGAAGAGCCATAAGAATTTCTGAAATTAAGGAAATCAATATTAATTATTTATAAAATATAGTTTTAAAATACAATTTCTGAAAACACAATAGTAAAAACATTCTTTATTTATTTTAGGTTTAGTAGATTGGGGTCTGTAGGACTCCTAATTGGATGATCGAGATGTGGATGACGATGAACATATGTTTGAATGGGGAAGACCTCTGAGTGGCACCAAAGTCCTAATTGAGACAAGACTTGTATAAGTTTGTATACGATTTCTAAATCCTATTTTTATTTTGTTTGTAAAGATTGTACATACAATTTTTGTTTGTGGTGGAAAACATTTAATGTTTAATGTGATGAAAACAATTAATTTTAATGTTATGTACTTATGTTTTGTTTTGTTGTCGATGTGGCTTTAATGTTGATGTCTGTATTCAAGGTTTTTTCTATTTTTAGGGTTTTTGTCTTTTTTTTTGGCTCTGTTGTGCACCGTTAGTAGTTGTAAACGTTCAAAAATAATTGCACGTTTTGAACATTTCTTACGTTTAACTAAACGCAACGTTCGACACAAGAAAAGTTCTTACGTTGATTAAACGCAACGTAAGACGCGAGAGAAAATTCCTTATGCTCTTAAAATGCAACGTAAATGCAAGAAGGTATTTGCGTGATCATTTAGTGCGTTTGACAGCGCTAGTTGTACGAGTAGATAGGATTCTAAGGGGAAAATATAATGGGCTAGAGACACTTGACATGAGCCGAAGATGTTTTGGGTTCTATGTTGTGTGGGCTTGGCTGAGTAGTAAAAGGTCCAAAAGTACCTCCGCTTTTGATTTAGGATTCCACTATTCCAGCATAATAGCCCATTTTCCTTATTGTTTGTTCTCTACTTTTAAGTCTACTTAATTCGGTTCGTAAGACATTAAAAAATTCATAAAGAAAGCCTTGAAATTTGAATCATATAAATTTATGTGAAGATGATACAAAGCTAACTTGTTATTCATTTATCAAGAATAGGGACCTGAACTATCCAAAAATTGTCAAGCCATAAGTCAAAATTATCAATCAATTTGCCTTCCATTTACAATATTAATTTTTGTTCTTCTTCTAAATTGGGTAGAAATAGTAATGAAATTTACTTGCTATATTGGACTAGAGTTTTTTTTTCGGCGTCTAGAAGCATTTTTTTGGTTATATGGGCAAAAAATTGTTTCTTGTAAGCTAGCTATTTAATTAAGGGTAGTTCTGATGTGCTCCCAAATTGTTGTACTTCCATTTATTATTGTACATAAAAAATCTGAACCGTTGAATTACCAAGGCTAATGGAGTCTTTTCTATGTGATAAGTTTCATTAGAACAGTAGTAACAAAATGAAATGAAACATGTGGCGTGCGCTTAAAAGAAACATTAAAAAAAAAAAAATAGAAATATACATTCAAGAAATCAACATCCAGGATTTATGATTTCAAAAAGAAATCTTGATGTATTTTTCTTTCTTTTCTTCTGCAATAGATGACTAGGGTTCATCATCCGTTCATATCTTCGTCAGCTCTCCTTCCGTTCTCGTCCGAACAACCGTTCTTCTGTTCTCGTCCGAGCGGCCATCACCTCTTTACTCCTGGCATCCGTTTTCATTTCCATCTCCCTGTCTCGAAAATTCGGACCATATGTCGGAGAAGCCGCCCACGAGATCAACTATCCATGTAACTTCTTTTACTACATGGCTTGGTTTAAAATAATTCTATTTACTACAAACAGGAAAAGAACAACTTCCTGGCTTCTCTTCGAGAAATCGTTTCTATTGGAAAAAAAAAAAGGGTTGTGATATGTACATCTTGATTGAACTCTAGCAACCAGTTAAATATGTTGCTTAGACTCCAATGCCCGCTTATTCTACTTTTCCAGCCTCGTCTTCCTCTCCCATGCGCCATAAAGGATCTAATCTCCATTATCTGCTGTTATTTGATAAGCTTTTATTTGTATTTTTACTTACATTGGAAAATGCACTATTCTAGCCATATGAGCGAAATCTGATGATGTTTATTTTTGGAGGATTTGTGCTATTCGCTCCATCGCACCACCGGTTCAGCAAATTTTCCATTTTGTCGAAGACAAAAGGGGAAGCTGCAGAGACGAAAGGAAAAATAATAAGGATTTATGAGTATTAAATATTTTGTTGCTCCAAAAAGATGGAGCTTATTTGGTAAAAATATTAATTAGAATTCTTTTTTGGCCCAAGAAAAAAAATGCACCATTGATTATTTGATAAGTCGCACCAATATCCGTGCCCAATATATGCAGCATTGCACAAGATGTTTAATTAATACATCTCTTTCCATTTATAACTACTCTTTTCTACCCATAATACCTTTAGTTAATGACCAAAGAATAAATATAGAAATAACTAATAACTCATTTCAACTGATTAATACCGTTGGATATATAATAATCATGGATGTACCAAAATTTAGAGAGCACACCAGCATTACCCTTTAATTAAGGTGAAGAATCGAGATTTGTCTGCTGCTGCACCTCTTGAATTGATCTGATTCTAGAGTAAAAGACGCTTCCTTTATTTGTCAACAACTCTGTAGTTCTATTCATGGAGAATTAAAAAGTTTTACGGTTGTTAGAGTTTAATAGTTCGGTTAACTCGACTTCATCCATATCATCATGTAATACCTTTTTTTAAATTATTCTGATTGTTCATAAATTTTGTTCAAATTTAGTTCAATACAATTCAAGTTGACATGTTTTCGACCCTACTTTGATTTTGCATGTCAGAAAAATGAACTCTACTTCAATGATTAAAAGTTGCAACAGCCAATGTCTCTCTCTCATTTTTTATTTCTCTGAAATGGTATCACAATGTGCAACATGAGGAGATTATTTAGTGGAGAATGAAGGGTGGATCCATGGATGTACTTGGCTTGATTTCCACCTTGCATCCATCTACTTTGATATGGTGCAATGTTAAAACTATTGCATTTTGATAAACCAAAATGAGCTTTATTGTGAATTCTTTACCGTTTTGTCAGCTTGAGCTGCTTTAAGAAACCTCATCATTCAAACATAAGGGTTTGGCACCAACATGTAAAATTGCAGATATTGACCATCAACCTCTCCTGGGACAATATAGTAATTTATTTGTTAAAGACAATCATTTGTATCAAATAATCGCAGAAACCCTCGTAGCACAAGTGTTTGAACCATTGGTTCCCATCTATAAGTACCAGATCAACAAAAGGTCACAATAACTCAGTAAAAACTGTACCAGTAATGATTAAATGACCATCTTTTATTATCTTTCATTTTGCAAAAAAAAAGAAAACAATTCAGCTGAAAAAGAAGCATTTACCATTTGCGGCCATTCAGCTCTTGTATAGTCACGGTAGCAGATCAATATCAAGTCTTCAACACCCTTTTGAATTCTCAACAAAAAAAATCAAATTTGTCAGATGATACAAGAATTAGAAGAAATTGTTTTTTGTGTAAGAAAAATTGAAATAGTCAGATCATAGTCAGACAAAATGCATAATACATCTACCTTGGATATGATAATATCAAGCAAGCAGCGCCTGAGTGCCACCTGTGATGTTGCTTCCTATATGGCCTCATATGATTCTGGCAACTCAAACTGACATTGTTGAAGAAGCAACAAAAAAAGAAAAATATCTTTTAAAACTATGCAAGAGAACAGGAGCTCCCACACCAAAATATGGTCAAAGACAGGAGTTACCATTGAAGAATTATTTTCTGCTTTGCAATTTTCATCCCACAACAGGTTTAGCCAAACATTACTTGTGACATCTGTGGTTAGTGAAGAGAACTAACCTTCTTTCCTTCATAGTTTCAGGAACATTTATCAGTAATATGCTGGACAAGGCCTTCTGCAATGACATCTTGCCAACACCGAGCTTGCCAATTAGGCATTGGTTGTTCTTCGTTGTCCGC